>JAOTRH010192914.1:0-42687 GCA_034768845.1 Heliamphora exappendiculata
GGCCGAAATCGGCTAACCACGACTATGCCACAAGTGGTGGCCTAATTTCTAGGGCAAATTTAGTGGGCAGTCGGCAGCGGGCAGAGGGCAGTGGGCAGTGAAGAAGAAGTAATCAGTAGTTGGAATAAAGAGCTACGCGCGAGCCGCGCGTGTGCCTTGCTGGCAACTGGCTACTAGATACCGGCTACCGGCTACTTCCTCTTCGCTGCCTACTGCTTGAGGGCGCGGGCCTGTTCGAGGTTGGCGCGGGCTGCGGCGTTGTCGGGCTGGATTTTCAGCACTTGCTCGAAGTAGGGGATCGCGCGAGCGGGTGCCCCCATCTTGAAGTACACCGCGCCCAGGTTTTGCAGTGCTTCGACGTAGCCGGGTTGCAGGCGGACCGCTTCTTCATAATGTTGGGCCGCGGCGGGCAACTGGTCGCGACCGACCAGTGCATTGGCCAGGTCGAAATGGACGTCGGCCAGATGCGAATTCGTGCGCAAGGCGGCGGTGAACTCTTCGATCGCTTCGTCCGTGTGGCCGGTGACGATCAAAGCCCGGGCCAGATTCTTGCGGGCCTCGATGCGTTCTGGATCCAGGCGGAGCGTGTCGCGCAAGTGGGCGATCGCTTCGTCGAGTTTTGCCGACGGTGAACCATGACGCAGGGCATCGTTGAAAAGAAAGACGCCGATGTTGTTATGGACGTTCGGCTCGCTGGGGTTCAGCCGGAGAGCCTCACGCGCCAGATCGAGTGCTTCGTCATGGTGCCCGAGGGAATCGACGTGCGAGGAGAGATTCGCATAGGCGGCCCAGCCCGCGGGGTTCTTGGCGATCGTGTCGCGATAGAGCGTGTCCAAATCGTGGTAGATAAACGTCTGGCGATAAGAGAACGCCGCGAGAACGAAGAGCAGGCCTGCGACGCCGACGGTGGCGACATTCCGTCCGGCCGGTGCGAGCCGCTCGAAGAGCGTTGTAAAACCGGCCGAGACCAGCGCGATAAGCGCCACGCTGGCGTGATACTGGAAATGATCCGAGACCTGCGCGAAGCGCATGTAGTAAATGTTGAAGAAGCCCAGCATGGGGAGCATCACGCCGGCGTAAATCAGTGCCGCCGCGGCCGAGCCACGGCCGAGACGCGCTCGGCCCGCTAATAGTCCCGCGGGCACGACAATCGCCGCCAGCGGAAACAAGTATTGCCACCAGGCGTGCGTGTCCAAGGCGAAGCGCGGATAGAAAAACGCCAGCGGTGTGGGCCAGACGAGCTTTTCGACATAGAACCAGAGGGCGCGCCCGGCCAGCAGCAACCGGGCCGGCGGCGATAGATTCCATTCTTCGCCATAGGCGCCGACGTGATCCGTCTCCATGTACTTCGTCACCAGCCCCATGACGATCGAGAGGGCAAAGAACGGGACCAGAGCAAACACAACCCTGGGCGAGACGGTTCCGCGTTTCCACCAATAGATCACCAGCAAAACGGCCGGCAGCGTGACGACCACGGTTTTGGCGAATAGCGCCAGTGCGAACAGCGTGAAGGCTGCCGCGTACCAGGCGTAGCGCCGCGCGGTTGGCGCGATTTGTGTTTGCTGCGGCGCGGGCGGGGCAAAACGAAAATAGGCCAGCATAGACAGTAGCGCCAGCGACAGGCTGAGTACGTTCTTGCGCTCGGTGACCCAGGCGACCGATTCCACTTCGACCGGATGGACGGCGAAGATCGCCGCCGCGAGCCAGGCGCCGGGTACTTCCAGTCGTACGAGTAGTCGCCACACGAGCAGCGCCGTCACGGCATGCAGCGCGATGTTGACCAGGTGATAGCCGAGTGGTTGCAGGCCCCACAGTTGGTACTCGACCCAATAGGTCGTGTACATCAAGGGGTAATACTGCTGGATCGAGCGCGGCACGAGCCACATTTGCCGCAGCCCATCCACGGAGCGGAGCGTGGGATTTTCGATGACGTTGGCCTCGTCATCCCAAATGAAGCCAGCGTGCCACACGGGAGCGTAGGTGGCGACGATCATAAGGACGATCGCGCCGGCGCCGAGCATGGTTTGCCACGCAGCGCGGCGCGGTAAGGCGGATGCGGCGCGCGCTTCGTCCGTCGGAGGCAATGATGCCGTCGAGGTCGAAACGCGATCTACGAATGGTGCCGCCACGATATAATCTCGGTTCGCCAGATTCGACCGGCGAGGAATCTTCGCCATTGCAGGTCGTGGGGACTGCACCATACGGTTATCGATGATGAAATCCTACCGGGCTTTTTCGATTGTACTTTGCGGCCTCACGCTCGTGCTGGGGATGGGTTCGACGGCGCGGGGGCAACAAGGGCCGCGTGCGCCGGCCGAGCGTTCTATCCGCGGGTCCGGTTCGCAACCGGCGCCGGAGGCCGCAGCGACCAATGCTGCCGGGGTCGAAGTGCCGGTGGCGCAGGTCGTGAATGCTGTGGTGCGTCCCTGGATGGCCAAGACTCAGGCGCCGGGCGTGATGGTGGTGGTGCGGCGCGAGGGGAAGACGCATTTCTTTCCGCTGGGGATGGCCGACGTGGCGCGCCGTCGGCCGGTGACGGCGGACACGATTTTCGAGTTGGCCTCGGTCACGAAGGTTTTTACCACAACATCGCTGGCGATGGAGGTCGAGGCGGGCCGGATGCGGCTCAAAGATTCGGTGGCGAAGTACATACCTGCACTGCGCGGCGGCGCGGACATTCGGGACGTCACGCTGGAAGAGCTGGCCACGCACACTTCCAGCTTGCCGCGCACGCCCGGCGTCAAAGAACCGCCGCAAGGCTGGAACAAGCAGCTGGTGTTGCAATGGGCCGCGCGGTGGCGCGCCCCGTATCCGCCGGGGACCAAAAGCCTGTATTCGAACGTGGCCTTGGGCATCCTGGGATTTGCGATTGCCGAGCGCGAAGAGCGGCCGCTGTTGGCCGTGTGGCGCGAACAGTTCCTCGGCCCGTTGGGAATGCGGAACACGTTCTTCGAGATCCCGGCCGAAGCGCGACCGCTGGTCGCGCAAGGATATGGACCACAGGGTAAGCCGGTTCCGCACGATCCGATTGGCGGTTGGCCGGGGGCCGGACGGCTCTCATCATCGGGACGCGACATGGCCGAATTCCTGACGGCCAATATGAACGAGACGCCGAACGTGCCGGCGATTACCAGCGCCATGCAATTCGCACAGCGACCGTTTTTCGCCGCTTCCGAAAAAATGACGCAAGGGCTTTGCTGGCAGCGCGTGCATTTGCAGGGGCAACTGGTGATCGACAAGAACGGCGGGCTGAACGGCACCTCGACCTATATCGGGATGCTGCCTGAGCACCATACGGGCGTCGTGGTGATGGCGAATCGGGGCAAATGCCAGGCGACGGCCGTGGGGCGAAAATTGCTGATGGCCCTGATCGCGCGCGAGCATGACGAGGCCACGCCCGACGAGGAGTAGCCCGGGCCTGGTCACACGCCAGGCTGTAACATGCCGCTCGCTGTCATGTCACATATGCCGCTCGGCATATTCGTGGGTATTGCCGGGACGGACTAAAATTGGGGCCGAGAGCGAAGCGGTTCCGCACGTCGAGCGACGGATTTTCGACGTGGGAGCCTGGGGTCGATGGGTCGAAGCAGGCGTAGAACGCATTTGTTTCGCGGGAAGGGGGCGTTTCAAGGATGCAGGCAATGCGCGGCGGAGCGTGGTGCGGCATTGTGCTTCTCGGCCTGGTTGCAGGACGTCAGGCAGTATCTTGGTGTACGGGGTATACCGGTTCAGGTGCGACAACAGGCGGTCGTAGCGTGCGCGCCGGCGAACTTTCGAGTGCGGATGAGATACGCCGCCTGGAAGATAACGCCATGCTGGCGCGGGCACTGGTCTACGTCGACATGCATCCGGTCAAGGCGGACGCGGTCGATCCGCAAAAAACCGACGAGCACAAGCAATGGCTGGCGGACGTCGAGCGCGAGTTAGCCCGGCATCGTGTGCCGGCCGCGCGGTCCGGGAATGCCGTAGCGCCCTAGCATCGGGCGAGTCGTGGCTCGACGCTTGCCTTTCTTTTCTCTGTCGTAGGGCGGTCGATCTGCGCCATTTTCGGCGCGTATTGCGATTAGATTTGCATGATATTGGCCGGAATAAAAAATGGCCGCCGAGTGCGTGGTTCTCGGCGGCCTGGTGCGTCGGAGTGATCGCATGCGAAGCGATCGACGGCCGACGCTCGACACAGTTTTGTGTGAGTTGTTTTTGTGAGACGCGCGTTGGAGAAAACGCGGTTCTTGAGCGAGTTGCGATCGTTAACCGGACGGGGCTCGTCGAAGTTCGGCCCCGGTAAAGCAACTCTACCGGCAGGCGAACGAACGTCGCAATATGCCGATCGGCGGTCTCGAGCAGTGCCGCGGCCTAGGTGCATGAAATGTAAGGTCTGCGTCGACCGGAGGCTGCGAGCCGACCTTGGAGCGAGCGGGCAAACGCTCTGATTGGCGGCGCATCTCGTGGAGCGGACGGCGTGCGCGAGCTGCCGGAGTAGCGCGTGGGCGCTGACGGCGTGACGCGAAACGACTAGCCGTCGACGGTGGGGACGCCGAGGAACCGACCGCCGCTGATGTACCAGCCCTCGCCGCACGACTGGCACCAGAAGATCCGTGTCGGCACGTTCAGCACGTAGCCGCGGGCCGACGAAATGCGAATGTCGACGACGCCCGCCGGTATCTCGACGGTATGCAACAGTCCGATGCCACTGGCGGAAATATCACGGCTGAAAGCTTCGTAGTGTTCGCCATGCGGCCCGACGATCGAGACGGCGCGAAAGAACGGATAGCGAATGCCCCAGCGGTCGTCGCGCTGATCATTGGCGCGGGCTTCGACGAGCAGAGGATGCAGAGCGTTGCCGAAAGATCGCAGTTCTTGAATTTCGAAAGGCATGTTCGGATTCCGCCAAATGAGCGAACCGGTCGAGGACATCGTCAAAAATCTAGCTCACGCCCGCGTGCCGGCAGGGCCGGGAATCGACTGAATCGCCGGTAAAACCGCGGTTTTGGCCGAAAAATCTCGTGGTTCTGTCCGTAGGCGGTGCAGGCTATAGCGACGCCGACCGTCGAGAACGTCAAGGAAAATGGTAGCATTTGCGGAGATCTGGGCGTTCGTCAAGTGTTAGAGGCGAGTGAGTCTGACCAACAAAATGATTGCTCGGAACGAGGCGCGACGATTCGCGATTATTTGATCAAAAACGTCTCGCCATTAAATTGTTGTAACGTCCCCGATTTCGTGTAGGAATCGAGCTTGCGTCCTGCTACTTTCGTAGTCACGGAACAATTCTTATCGAGGGGCCGCTCGTGATCGCTTATCGTCACATGTAGATATGTCTTGTGTTTGTATTCGCCCGTAAGACGGGTGAAGGGCAGTGTCTGCAGGCGGACCTCAATCTTGAAGCGGCGAGATTCTTGAAGCGAGTCAGGCTTTCAGGAATTCCTTTCACGCCGTGGCTTCCGTTTCCGTGCTCTTGCGCGGACGGCGTGTCGGCTGTGATCGTTTGCCTCCGTAGAATCTGTCGCGAACTCGCTCGATCGGCCTGATCGATGGCCGTGCAGGTTGAGTTTCATCCCCTTCGCCTTGATGCGCGCGTTTGCGAGCAGCATAGCCGGATCGCTTTGCGCGGACATAGCCAAATCCGCAAGGAGTTGGCAAACGATGCGTTGGAACCGGAACCAAGGGGAGAGAGACAATGACGCGGATTCATTTGCAGCGATCTTACATTCATTCGACCTTCAATCTGGTCGCGGTTGCTTTTATCTTGCCGATCGCATTCGTATCAACGGTCGCTTCAGCAACGACCACCATCGACGTTCCGCCGGATCCCGCGCCCATCTCAATCACCGGCGATACGGTATTGAATCTTTCGGACGGCGGGGCGTTGCCGGATAATTTTGTCGCGTTCACGGGTTCGACCGTGAATATCCAGGGGGGAATCGTTGGCAATAACTTCTCGATCAACGGGACTGGCACGACGGTGAACATTTCCGGTGGAAATATGGGAGATGACTTCCATCCCGGTATTGCCACGGTGAGCGGCGGGGTATTCGGAGACGGTATTACGTTGGGAGGTGGCGTGTTGCTGGGGAGCGATTTTGAGCTTAACGGATTGCCAATCTCGGGACTGACTCAGATCGGGGATTCGGTACCGTTGCCCTCATACACCGCTGATTCTGTTTTGTCGGGGACCTTCGCCAACGGGACGCCCTTTGCGTTCTTGTTTCAGGGGGCTCGATTTGATGATTTAGGCGGGGCCTCGCTGCAATTGACGGCTCCTGCCACGCCGGGCCCAACGCAGATCAATCTGCCGGTTGATGCGACACCGGCGGGTATCGTTGGTGGTCAAACGTTGGTGATGGGGACAGGCGCGAACGTGCCTAATAACTTCGTCGCTGGGGCGGGTAGTATATTGACGATGAACGGCGGGGCGATCGGCACCAACTTTCGTGCTGACGGCAGCCAAGTCACGATCAATGGCGGATCGGTGGGTTCCGGTTTTAAAGCCCTGATTGGTTCAACCGTGGCCTTTAACGGCGGAGTGGTGGGTGACAATCTTGTGGCGATCCAAGGAGCGAATGTAACACTGGACGGTGCTCGCGTCGGAAGTAATGTCGACCTCGAAGCAAATTCGAATTTTAAAATCAGTGGCGGTACCGTTGGCCCAGGCTACATGTCCAATGGTGGCACCACGACACTCGTTGGAACGAACTTCAAAATCAATGGTGTGCCAGTTTCAGGACTCTCGCAGGTTGGAAGCACGACCACTGTGAATCCGCTTGCAGCGGGCGCAGGGATAATAACGGGGACATTGGCCGATGGAACGCCCATCGTGATCAATCGCTTCGCGGACAATTTCGACGCCTCGAGCCGGTTGGTTCTTCAGCTTTCGCCGCCACCTGCGACCGGACCGGCGGTCATCAATCTGCCGTCCGATCCAGTTCCCTTTGCCGTTAATAACGGACAAACGTTGAACGTGAATGCGGGTGCTGTACTTCCAACCAGCTTTCGCGCTGGCGATTCCACCACGGTCAACATCAGCGGCGGCAGCATCGGAGCGGACTTTGAAACCGTCGCGTCAAATATCCACCTGTCGTCCGGATCGATTGGCGACGGCTTTTTGCCGGAGAACAGTAACATCACCATCACCGGCGGAACGATAGGCGACAACATGTTCGCCGGTGGAACGGGTACGTTGAAGATGACGGGCGGGGTCATCGGGAGCGGCGCCGAGCTGGGTGGCATGGCATTTCAGCTTTTGGGCGGAAGCACCGGACCGTACTTCGTCATCGGAAATGCAAATGGAACCCTGGCGGGGACAACTATCGGAGATAACTCGACTTTTTTTGCGGGGGCACTCGGCGGTTCGACGCTCACGATGACCAGCGGATCGATCGGCAACGGCTTTGGTCTGACCGGAAGTAGCGGAAATACTCAAGGACCGATTCCCATACTCAATATGTATGGGGGGACGATTGGTAACAATATTTTTGTGAACAACGGTGCACTCAATCTTAATGCCGGTTCGATTGGCAGCGGCGCAGAGGTCTTTCGCGGAACTTTGACTATCGCCGGCGGAACAATCGGTTCGGGGCTCTCCATTCAGGGGCCGGACTCGATATTGAATTACTCTGGTGGAGTGATCGGTCCCGGCCTTTCGCTTGGCGCATTTTCGACGATGTTGATCACAGGCGATTCGTTTCTTCTAGGGGGCCAGCCAATTCCTGGGCTGTCGCATCCAGGTGATTCTGTTGTGATTACCAAGTTTAATGGTTCGCTGTTGACGGGTACCGTATCAGATGGAACGGCGTTCAGCTTCGCCTTGAACCAGTTTGGCGGGCCTGGATCAGATCAGTTTTCCTTGGGCGCGACGTTGCGACTGACGCTCGCGCCTGAGCCGTCGAGTGTGCTATTGGCTGCCCTAGGAGGCGTGGGGTTGGTTGCTGCGGCACGCGGTGGGAGACGAAGCCGGAGCGACATCGTAGAATAGCGATCGACCGTCGGGCCGAGTCGTCCCAGTGTCGGGGCGCGCCGTCGGTTCGTTTTTCGAACGGTAGACGCTTGATGCTGGCTCAACTTCGCGGTGCTTTTACGGGCTTTGCGTTTTTGTTGCTTTCAGGGGTGACCCTGTTCGCGGCGGCGCAGGCGTTTTCGATTGGGCTGCCCTCGGCTTTGCCGTCGCACACTTCGGCGATGATCGCGGCGCTAGCGTCGCAGGACATGTCGCGCGACTCGAAGGCGGACAAGGTCAAGCTGGGGGATCGCGTGCAGCGCGAGCTGTCGGAAGAAGTCGACTGGCCGGAGGAGCTGGCCGCACTTAATGAACCGCAGCGGCAGCGGTTGGTCGAAAACGTGACCGAGTTGGCCATCGCCTCGTTCGATAACAAGGTGGAACGCTTTTATCAAAGGCGCGAGCAGGATCGGCCCAAGTTCGTTGGCAAGCAGATCGACGAGATCGTTCATTGGGCCGTCGTGCTGGACCGCGTTTCGCGGACCGAGGGTGAACCGCTCATTGGACCCGCGGCGCTGGCCGGGCTGATGGCACGTATCAAGCAGTGGTACGCCAGCGCCACGCCCGAAGAACTGGCACGCATGCAAGCGTTTCAGAAAGCTGTGGCCGACGAGCTGCCTAAGCGGCTGATGCGCCGCATGCGCCCTGGCGAGAACTGAGGCGCACGATTCAGAGGGGGACCAAACCATTCCCTCTGGCTGTTACCTGTAACACGCTCGCCGTTCGCCCGTCGGCGGTTGAGGGCAGCGCCTTCCGGTGGGCTGTTTCTCTCAGAACCGCAAGGTTCATTCTGAATCTCGGCGTTCTTGCCGCGCGCGAATGCGACTAGGTGTGGCGCTCGCGCGTATTACTTGATTGCCTCCCAAATCTACGCGGTCTGATCAGACCCCGACCTTCGTCTGGCGTTGCTCATGGGGCGGTGCGCGGATCCGCGTTGACGCTTCTTTAACTTTGCATAGTTCTCACCCATTTTTTGCTTAACGATTTAGCATTCCAGCGTGAATGACGGATTTCAGAATTGTAATCAAGGGCGCAAACCGCTTGGTGGCCATGGGTTGGGTTGACCGCCGCGCGAGCCGATTGGTGCTGGCACATTGCTTGCGACGGACCGCGCGACGCGGAAGCAGCAGTTTCTATTTAGTCCTTCTTCGAGGCGTACGTTCCATGGAAACCAGATTGTCTGCGCTAGTGCTATGTCTTGTGTTATTGGCTCCCTCTCTCGCGCTTGTTCCTGTCGCAGCTCATGCGCAGGACGCAGCGCCCGCGGCCGAAGCAGCGCCGGCCACCGAGGCACCGCCGGCCACGGATGCGGCGGCGGCACCTGCCCCTAACTTGCCGCCTTACTTCACGGCGATCACTCCTCCGGATGCAGAGGGCAAGGAGCAAGCCGCCTTTTGGCCGGATCCTGGTGGTGGGAAATCGGGCACCTGGGCAGTGCCGTCGGGCGATACCGCTGGCGGTGGCGATGTGCCGGAGAAGCTGACGATTCCCGATATCTACGACCGGATGGCCCACAACCTGTATTCGATCAACATGGTGTGGGTGCTCATTGCCGGCTTCCTGGTGATGTTCATGCAAGCGGGCTTCATGCTCGTCGAGGTCGGTTTGTGCCGCGCCAAGAATGCGGGCCATACGGCCGCGATGAACTTGCTGATTTATCCGCTCGGTTGCATTGCATTCTGGGCGTATGGATTCGCCATTGGTTGGGGCAATTGGTACAACGCGCCCGTTGCGCCTGGTTGGTATTCGCCCTTGGGTCCCGGCACCTCGGTGCTCAATGGTGGTATCGGCATTGAAGAGGATTCTGCCACGCCAGGCATCTACAAGTACGGCCTGCTCGGCACGAAGGGCTTCTTCCTGCACGGGATGGACGACACCGCGGTGATGGCGTTGTTCTTCTTCATGATGGTGTTCATGGACACCACGGCCACGATCCCGACCGGGGCGATGGCCGAACGTTGGGCATGGAAGAACTTCTGTATCTACGGATTATGGGTGGCCTTGCCTTACTGTATCTACGCGAATTGGGTGTGGGGGGGCGGCTGGCTCGCGCAGTCTGGCAAGAACTGGGGCTTCGGACATGGTGCCGTCGACTTTGCCGGCTCGGGGGTTGTGCATGCAATGGGGGGCGCAATCGCGCTGGCCGGGGCCATGGTTGTCGGGCCGCGCATCGGCAAGTACATCAACGGCAAGCCGCAGGCCTTCCCGGCGCACCATATTCCCATGGTGGTCGCTGGAACTTTTATCCTGGCGTTTGGTTGGTTCGGGTTTAATCCTGGCTCGACACTGGCCGGCACGGACCTGCGGACCAGCGTTGTCGTGGTCAACACGATGCTGGCAGGCGTGGCGGGCTGCCTAGCTGCGATGCTCACCATGCAACTTCAGGGGATGAAGCCGGATCCCTCGATGATGTGCAACGGCATGCTGGCCGGGCTCGTGGCCATCACGGCGCCCTGCGCGTTCGTCGATAGTTGGGCCGCCGTGGTGATCGGCGGATTGGCCGGCATCATTGTCGTGTTCAGCGTCTTCTTCTGGGATAAGCGCGGCATTGACGATCCGGTCGGTGCCATTAGCGTGCATGGTGTTAACGGGCTGTGGGGCTTGATTTCGCTCGGCATCTTCGCCAACGGAAAGTACGGGGGCGGGTGGAACGGTGTCGTGCGAGAGAAGTTCACCGAGAACGGACTTGATGGTGTCCGCGGCGCACTTTTCGGAGACGTATCGCAGCTATGGGCCCAATTGCTGGATGCCGCCGTTGTGGCCGCCTTCGGATTCCTCATGGCGTATGCCTGGTTCAAATTCAGCAATCTGATTACGCCGATCCGTGTCCCCGCCGAAGTCGAGTTGGAAGGGCTGGACGTGCCTGAGATGGGTGCGCACGGTTATCCCGATTTCTCGCTGACGTCGCACGGTTCGACGATCTAGCGGTAGAAGTCTGATCTGTTTAACTCGAGGAGATTTCTGGCTTCCGCCTAGCCAGAAGGACGGCCCGCGCTTGGGCGGGCGGTGCAAACCGCTCGTCCAAGACGGGTTTCATCCTTCGACGATCAGCGTGGCATCAAGCTTGAGAGCTTCTAGATCGACGCACTGTGCCGGCCGAGGTTATGCCGAGTGTCGTCGGGCTTTCCGTGCACGAGTTGTACAAGGGCTTGCAGTCGATCGAGTGAGAGCCGGCCAGTCCGTTCTTTCGTGCATGCGGCGCCGCGAACCGCGATGTAATCGGGCACCAAGGGGAGCAGCGCCGTGATGGATTGCATGTCGAGTGACCCTGCGATCACGGCCAGCATGCCCAGCTCTTGCACGCGCTCGATGTGCTGACGGCATTCGGGCAAACTCCACAGATCGAGCAGACCGCCTGCGTCTTTTCGCCAGGTGTCGACCAGGATGGCGCGGCAGCCGGTGCGCGCAGCGCATTGCAAGACCTCGGCAGGCGGCGGGGCAACGGCGCGCTGCGTGTCGGCATAAACCACGGCCACGGCGGACGTGGCTGCCGGCAAGCGGGCAATCGCAGCGCTAAAAAGTTCAGGCCAGTCACCGCGGGATGCGCAGCCGGCCAGGCCGAACTTCGCCAGTTGGATGCCCGGCGGCAGGGAAAGCGCTGTTGGCAATTCAAGTAGTTCGCCGAGGGCGGCGCTTAGCGGGGCGCGCCCCGCGACGGCTGTGACGACGTCGTTCATCGTCGCGGCATCGACCGGGCCCAGCGAGCCGCGGTGCGGCTCCTTGAGATCGATTAAATCCACGCCGGCGGTAAACGCGTCGAGCGCTTCTTCGCGGTCGCGCACGCTGACGAGCAGGCCGGTGCTCATTATGGGGCCTGCGTGGCTTTGAGTTCGGCTTGTGCCTCGGCCAGGCGCGTATTGAGCCGGGTCACAAGCGCCAGAGACAAGGGTTCGCACCAGGTGCCCCGAATCGTGACGTAATGATTGCACCAGGTGCCCAGCGCCGGTTTCACGTCGCGCTGCGCGTAGTCGGTCGCGCGATCGGCCAGGCGGATGACGACGGTCGAAACTTGCGAGGCCGAGGGCTCGTCCTTGCGCAGGTAGCTCGCCCCTTGCCCCATGAGGAACCCTTCGACCAGGGGCAGCGGTACGCGAAACGGCGGACCCGAGCGCAAATAAAACAGGACCTCGTCGCCGCGCAGCGCGATCCTTGGCTGACGCAATTGCAAAGCGAAGGCGATCGTGAGCAGCACGGCCGCCGTCGTGACCGCGATGCCCAGGTAGCGAGCCCACAGCATGGTGGGCGATGCGAGCAGCAACAACAGAAGGCCGCAAACCAGGCCGAAAACGGGGAATACGAGCGCAAACAGGATCGCGCGGCGATTCGTATGCAACCAGACTTCAGACATCGAACGCTTGACGGGAAAATGGTACCGAGGGAACACGGCCAGCGGACTGCCGGTCACGAATGTTAACAAATCGATGCCTGCTTCGCACGGCAGGGGCGTCGACCGTGCTGTCGTGTACGACCAGTGAGTTGGTTGGCCGTCGCGAGCTCATCCGCGCGGCGTGAACATGATGACCGCCATTCCGGCCAGGCAGAGCGCCAAGCCGATATAGTCCCATCGCGCGGGCCGGATCCCATCGACGGCCCACAGCCAGGCGAGTGCCACGGTGACGTAAACCCCACCATAGGCCGCGTAGGTTCTGCCGGCGGCCTCGGGGTGCAGCGTGAGCAGCCAAGAGAAGATCGCCAGGCTGCATGCGGCAGGTACGAGCAGCCAAGCCGATCGTCCCTGCCGCATCCAAAGATAGGGCAAATAGCAGCCGACGATCTCGGCGACGGCAGTGACCACAAACAGGCCGGTCGTCGTCACGATTTGCTGAACGGTCATGGGAACCGCAGTGTAGGACAGAGTTGTGATGCAATTATTCTACCTGGAACGCAGCAAGGCGGCTGGAGTTTCGCGCGGTTCCGGTTATCGTATTAGCAAGAATCAAGGCACAAATGGTGCGCATCGCGCGTGCCGACGTCGAGGCGAGCGACGGGATGCCTGGTCGAAAGCCGCTGGTTTCCGTGAAATCTCTGCGCGACCGCGCGGGCGGTTAGCCGCGATGCCACTTGCCGTTCTAGCACTGACATGACAAACGAGCCTGCCGAAGTCTCGGATTCCTCGCGCCCGGTCATTTGTTCTCTGGCCGTGATTTTGTGCTTATATGCGGGAAGCGCTGTCCTGGGGTTGCCGCAACGGGGGACGGCACTGACGATTGGCCACGCGACCGCCGGCCATGATGAGGCCGATATCGAGCGCGACGGCGCTATAACGCATGACGCGGTTGAGCAGGCGGCGCCGCCTGGTTATTTCATGGTGTTGCCTTTCGCGCTGCTGCTGGGGGCGATCGCGGTTTTTCCGTTGGTACACGCGACCGAGCATTGGTGGGAGAGCAACCTGCACCGCTTTTACGTGGCGGCGGGACTAGGTTTGTTCACGCTGGTGTACTACGCCGTGATGCATGCGCATCCGGTGGATCGCCATTTCTTGGGGCATGCCGTTATTGCGCCATCGGCCGGGGGCGTCTCGCTCGGGGTGCCGTGGACGATTTTTCAGAATGCGATCTTCGAGGAGTACGTTCCTTTCATCGTCCTGTTGTTCAGCCTGTATACGATCAGCGGCGGAATCCGCATCGAAGGGGATTTGCCGGCCCATCCGCTGACAAATTCGATCTTTATTGGGATTGGTGCGGCGCTGGCCAATGTGATTGGCACGACGGGCGCTGCCATGTTGCTGGTGCGCCCGCTGCTGGAAACCAATAGCGAGCGGCGGCACGTCAAGCACACGGTTGTCTTTTTCATTTTTGCCGTCTGCAACTGCGGTGGCTGTCTGCTGCCGATCGGCGACCCGCCGTTGTTTTTGGGTTATCTGCAGGGAGTGGACTTTCTGTGGACCGTTTCGCTGTGGCCGCAGTGGCTGCTGGTGAATGCGTCGTTGGTTGTGATCTATTACGCGTGGGATCATTTCTTCTGCTATCCGCACGAAAGCAAAGCGGACATCGTTCGCGATGAAACACGAGTTCGCCGTCTGCGGTTCCGTGGGATCTGGCCGAATGCCGGACTGCTGCTGGCTGTGGTCGTTGCCGTGGCCCTGTTGGATCCGAGCAAGACATTGCCCGGCACCACGTGGCATCCCTGGCTGTTTTTGCGCGAGGCGGTGCAATTGGGGCTCGTGGCTACGTCGCTGTGTCTCGGTGAACGTGCGGTACGCCGTGACAACCAGTTCAATTACGGCGCGATCGTGGAAGTAGCAGCGCTGTTCTTTGGCATCTTCCTCTGCATGCAGCCGGCGCTACAGATTCTGGCAGTGAAAGGGGGCGAGTTGGGGATCGACGTCCCTTGGAAATTCTTCTGGAGCTCCGGCACACTTTCGAGCGTTCTCGACAATGCGCCGACGTATCTGGTCTTTTTCAAGGCGGCGCAATCGTTGCACTCAGGGGGCGAGACGATGGCCGGCGTCGACGTCGACATCCTGGCCGCGATCAGCCTGGGGGCGGTCTTCATGGGGGCGATGACCTATATCGGCAACGGCCCGAACTTCATGGTCAAATCGATCGCCGAGAAATCGGGCGTGCGAATGCCGAGCTTCTTCGGGTACATGCTCTACAGCTTTGGCATTCTGTTGCCGCTGTTCGTGCTGGTCACGTTCTTATTCTTTCGGTAGTGCGCAGAATCGTCGTTTGGCGACTGGCATTCTCGCCTCTGGTGGCGCCCGACGAGTGAGGCGTCGCTTGGCTCTTGGCGCTGGGGACATTAAGATGGGCCCGCGATAGCACGGACGAGGCATTCGCCGTGTTCGGCGTCGATAAGCACATTTCTGCAGGATGCACGTGTCCCCGTGAAGCACGAGTTGATAACGACCGATCAGCAGTTGGCTGAGTTGTGTAGCGCCCTGGCCACGGCGCCGCGGATCGCCTTCGACACGGAATTCGTCTCCGAGGACACCTATCGGCCGCAGCTCTGTCTGGTGCAGGTCGCCGCGGCCGGGCGGCTGGCCGTGATCGATCCCTTGAAGGTGGCAGACCTGAAGCCGTTCTGGCAGGTGCTGGCCGATGGCGATCACGAAACGATCGTCCATGCCGGGCGGCAGGAAATCGAGTTCAGCCTGGCGGCCGTGGGACGGCTGCCGAAACGATTGTTCGACGTGCAAATCGCGGCCGGCATGATCGGGCTCGAGTATCCGGCCAGCTACGGATCGCTGGTTTCGAAGATCCTGAACGAGACGCCGCAAAAAGGGGAGACGCGCACTGACTGGCGCAAGCGCCCCCTGACGGACCGGCAGATCGAATACGCGCTTGCTGACGTCGATCACCTGGATCAACTGCGCGACAAACTGGGCGAACGGCTGGCGCGATTGAAGCGCACCGAGTGGTTCGCCAGCGAGATGACCGATTGGATCGACGAAGTGCAGAACGCCCAGAATCGCGAGCGGTGGCGCAAGGTCGCGGGCAGCTCGGGGCTGCCGCCGCGCGGATTGGCGACGGTGCGCGAGCTGTGGAATTGGCGCGAATCCGAAGCCGCGCGACGCAATTGCCCCGTGAAGCGCATTCTTCGCGACGATCTGATCGTCGAGCTGGCGCGGCGCCGCTCGATCGATCCGAAGCAGATTCGCGCGATTCGCGGCATGGAACGGGGGGACCTGGCCCGATCGATTCCCGATCTATCGGCCGCGATCGATCGCGCCTTGAAGAAGCCAGACGACGAATGTCCGCGCGTCGTGCGCACGGACAACAATTCTCAATTGAATCTGCTGGGGCAGTTTCTGTCGTCGGCGCTGGGCAGCATCTGCCGGGCCGCAGAAGTCGCACCGAGCATCGTCGGCACCGCTTCGGACGTGCGCGAGTTGATCGCCTACCGGTTGTCCGGCGGTAAAGGGGACGCGCCGCTATTGGCACAAGGGTGGCGTGCCGAGGTTGTGGGGCAAGTGCTCGAAGACTTGCTGCGCGGAAAACTGGCGATCCGCATCATCGATCCCCGTTCGGATCAGCCGCTGGCCTTCGAGCCGTCACGCAGCGAGTAATCGCGCCTTCAATACGGACCTGGCCAACGCCAGGTTTGCCACAGAGAGCACAGAGAACACAGAGACTCTTAACTCTGTGTCCTCTGTGCTCTCTGTGGCTAGATGGAATTCTACTTCGCAGTGCCGAAGAAGGATTTGCCGTCGCCCAAGGCGTTGAAGACGCCGGTCGTTGCGACGGGGGCTGGCTGATCCAGTACGACGCTGGGCGCTGGGGGCGGAACCGGCGCCGGCGGCGGAGGAGCCGGCGCGGCCGCTGGCTTGGCCGTCGTGTTGGGGGGCGGGGCGATCACGGCCGGCGCGTTGGCCGATGGCCTATCGTCCGGTTTGCTGGCGATTTGTTCAACAGGTTCGTCGTAGACCGCTTCCGAGGTCACGGGGATCGCTGATTTGGCGCTGGCGGCGACGCTCTCTTCGCGGAACTTCAGCAGACCGCGCTCGTTGGTACCGCGCGCTTCGCCATAAATCGAGCCGCGCTGATAAGGGCCGGCGCCAAAGAACCAGGTGTTCTTTGCGTCGGCGATCACGGGGAACGTGCCGGACTGCCAGATCGGTTTGCCGGTTTGCTGGTTGTACGCAAAGAGCGCGATCTTGGCGATGCCCGCCTGGTTGGTAGTTTTGGCGAACGGGATTTCCGGAATCGCCGATGGCACGCCGGGCGTCCCCAGGTTCGGCAGCGTCGTAGCGGGCACGCCGATCATCACACTGCTGCTGTTGGTGCCTAGCACGCCGGCCCGGGCTTCGACAATATACTTGGCCGAGGCGCGATCGGGCTTGAGGATCACGCCGTTCGAGAGCAAGGCTTGCCGCAGTGTGCCAATCAGATAATTCTGGTCCGCATAGCCCACGAGCCGATCGGTATCGAGAAAGACTTCCTTGCCGGCCAGCGGTTGCAGATTGATTTCGTTGATCGCCTTGTCGATGGCCGACGACATCAACATCATTTCAGTGGCGGTCCGTGCCGAGTCCGAGCTGCGCGTCGCACCGCAACCGACGACTAACGCCAAGAGCAGCGTCCCGATCATCGTGCGCGACAGGGCCCGTGCGCAGCGCGACTGCGCTCGAACCCACCGTGGGTTCAGGCGTGCCTCGCGCGGCGCAGAGTATCGCGCCAGTCTGTGCGGACGTTCTTCGAGCATCACGGCCTCGGGTGACTCGGCACCGATCAAAACGGACCGATCGGTTCCCTATAGGGGCCGCGAAGTATAGCGAAACGGCCGAGCGCGCTAAACCGTGATTTGGTCCGTGATGCGAACCTGGGCAGAATCGCCCGGCGTGGCTGATGCGCGAGATTGCAGAATGCAGGCGGATGCGGCAACCGACCGCTGACCCGAATTCTTGCGAAAGCTCAAAGACCTTGCTGAAAGCGTTGTCGCAATGAGGCCGCTGCCAGCGGTCGCTAGCAGCGGCTGCGAGAGATTATTCCGCGTCGCCGGCCGGAGCTTCGTAGAAATGGGTGGTCTCTTCTTCGGTCAGCTTGGTATCGAGCGACGGGCAGTTGAGTTCGGCGCGGAACCGATGGGTGCCCGGCGTCTCGGCCTTGGCTTTGATCTTGTAGACCACCTCACGCCCCATATCGAGCGATCCGATCGTCTTCAGGACGACGATGCCCGGCTTGATTTCGTGCGGGCCACCCTCGACGGAAACCGGCTCGATGCCGTTGGAGAAGTAGGCGGTCACGTCGATCGATTCGGCACTCTTCGAGCCGCGGTTGCGAATATGAACTTCGTACGTCATGTCCGTGCCGACGGCGACCGGGCCGCTCGGATCGACGACTTCCAACGTCAGGTCGGCGACCGACTCGACGTGCGTCTTGGCCACGGCCGACTGCTGCACGTCACGATCGGCGACGCACTGCACTTCGACCTGGTTCGAGCCGGGCGATTTCAGCGTGCATTTCATCGAGAGCGTCACCTCGCCATCGGCCTCGAGCGAACCGACGGACCAGTTGACGGTCTTGGCCTCTTCGCTGTGATGGCCCGACGAACTGCTCGACAGGTATTCGGCTCCTAGCGGCAGCCGGCAACTGATCTTCAGGTTTTGCGCCGGGGCGTTGCCCGTGTTCTTGACCAGGATGTCGAACGTGGCGGGTGTGCCGGAGTATTGCATCTTCGGTCCCTTGGCCGTGACGGTGAGCGCGGCGCGGCGGACCGTGACTTCCTCTTCGAGGATTGCTGAAATGTCGCCGGCAGCCTTGGCCTCGGCATGGATCGAAACCTGGCCGGCCTGGCGGGCAATCAATTCGATTTCGATCGTCTTGCTCTCGCCCGCGCGAAGCACACCCAGCGGATGGCTGGCCGGAGGTCCATCGCCCGGGTTGAGCGGCATCAGCGTGATGACGACATTCTCGGCGTCACCGGTGCCGGGATTCGACAGGTGCAGCTTGTAAGTCGAACGTTCGCCAAAGGCGACTTCTTTCGCACCATCGATATTCAACGCCAATTTCGGCTCTTGGACTTCGACCGTGGTCTGGCTGGCGATGGCGGCCTGCGTCCAGCGCACCGAGAGATCAAACGGCTGGCTCTTGCGCGGCACAATGTCGACCGACAGTTCTTCCTTGCCCTGTGCGGAGAGCGTGTTCAGCTTCCAGCACAGTCCGTCGTGGCCGGGGGCAGGCTCGGTCGAGCCGGTGGTTCCCTTGGCTTCGACGACTTCGGCAAATTCGGGAACGGCGATCGTAACGACGACTTCGCGAGCGGCCACGGCGCCGGTGTTCTTCAGCACGAGCTTGTACGTCGATTGCTTGCCGACCGAAATCTTGCGCGGCCCGATCGTCTCGACACTGATGCTGGGGCTGGCGCCGCGCACCGTGGCGTCGACGGCGGCCGCGGGCGTCTCGGCCGCCGGGGGCACGATCTTGGCATCATCCAGCGCCGGATTCACAGCGCGTGCGACGCGCGGAACGCCGTTGCCAACGGGGGCATCCGCGTCGGCGTCGGGTTGTGGCTGCGGACGACGCGCCGCCTGACCCAGCGGCGGTGCATGAGCCGTGGCCGAGTCATCGACGACGCGGCGCTTGCTAGCGGCTTGTCCCGCGGGCACGTTGCGCTGCATGTTTTGTTGACCGCCGGAACGGGCAACCGGCGCGACACCGTCGTCTTCGTAGGCTTCGTACGTTTCAACTGGGCGCGAGACGCGGCGCTGTTGCTGAGAGTTGCGCTGCTGCGGCCGGCCATTCTGCGGGCGATTGCTCGATCGATTATTACCGACCAGCGAGCGGCCGAACTGCTCGACGCGTTGCGGAATGCTCATCCCCTGATCGTCGTCGTTGTCGTTTTGGGCACGCGCCTGAGAAAGCGGCAGCGCCCCGGCGACGAACAGAATGGCCAATACGCGGAGTTTGGAAAGCATGATATCTTCCTGCATTTGCGCCAGCTTTAGGCAGTTCGTCGAATGTATCGTCCGGGTCAACCGGGGGAGTTTAATCGGATTGTCAGAGCGCTCTGAATACACCGGCTGATAGCGGCGCGCGCCAGCAGATTAAAGTGCGGCGCGAGAGCGGTCGCGGTGCGCGGAGAATGACGCACGCGAGAAGGGGGAGGGGAGTGATGCTGCGTGCGAGTTTGAAGCGAATGCCAATTACCGTTGAGAAGAGCATGCTTATTCCGCTATCGCGGAAAAAGCATGGCACCCGGCGGTCGCATCTAATCGGATTCGGTGTCGCGCGACTAAATCCCTCTCGCCCTGTGGGGGAGAGGTTAGGAGAGGGGGTGTTCTTGTGGGCGTCGCGTCGAGTGCAGCGCGCCCTCACCCTGTCCTCTCCCGGAGGCAGACGGGTTTTAGGGGGATCTTCGTGATGATTGCGAAGTCGCTCGATGGTCACTCGTATGTCCCACGGCTTCGCGGAATGAGCGTGTGGCCACCATCACGAAGCTGCCTACGACGAAGCCTAGGAATCCGCCGAGGATTCCGGACGAAACACCTCCCAGAATGATGCCCGGCAGATTGGCCGGCAGAATGAGAACAAGCGCCGCGGTGCCTAGCAGTAAGCCGGTCGTGGCGCACAGCGCAATGATCAACAGCAAGCGGCGGCCAAAACCGCGCGTGTCGCGCAGCTGCGTGGCCGGCGCGCAACAGGCTGACGCATCGAGCACGGATGCGTCGGACAGATTGGCGATCGATTGCTGCCTGCGCCTGCCGGGCGGGGCATGATGCGTCCCGAACGCGTTGGCTGCGACATGCGCGGCGGCCATGATCAGAAACCAGAGGGTCGCCGTGCCCCATACAGCGCCGAAGCGCAGAAATACCAGAGCCAGCAGCGCGCACACCGTCATGCCAATGAATAACGAGCGTGTGCTGAACTGCAGCGCTTTGCGAATTGCGCGATCTTCGGGCGAGATATCACTCATAGGCGTCATCGCCGCTAGAACTTCTCCAGCACAAATCGTAACACACGGCGCCACAAGTTGCAGCATTTGTTGTGCCGCGCGGGCTGGCTCGGTCGCAATCGGTCTTGTGCGCGCGCCTGATTGCGGATGACGGATAACGAATTGTTACCAGCGCGGCGAGCAGGTGGATGGCGGCGCACACGACCGCTTGCCGATGCGTTGGCACGCGTGCGGTGGGTTGATCTTTTTTCGCGCGGAAGAATTGCCTTTACATTCGCGCGGCATTTGGTTACTTTCGGCTTCCGAGTGGGGACCAAGGAAGGGTGACGCAATCTCAGATCGGGAGACCCCCAGGTCATGAAGACCGAGCTGCGAGAGGCGATGACCTCCGGCGTGTATGTCGAATTTCGCGATGCCCAGGGAAACACCGTTGGGCAGGCCCTGTATACGGATTGGCGGGGTCGTCCCGTGCCGGCCGTGGGCGATCTGATCGCTTGCGACGCGCAAGTCTCTGGCGCGCGACTGGCGGGCAAATTGTCGGGCCGCGTTATCTCCCGGCAATTCGAACTGCAAAGCGAACTCGATGGTTCGCCCTGCGTGTGGGCGCAGCTGATCGTCGAGATCGCAAGCCGCAATGCTCGAGCGCGGCGGGGCGTCACGTTCTCGCTGAATTGAGCAGCGGCCCAGTTGCAACGGCCCCGTCACTGTACGCCCGTTGCGATAGATGAGTTGATCGACAGCGATGCGACGCGAACGAAAGTTTGCGCGGGCATGGCCTGACAATCTCATTGCTTTCGAAGCCGTTAGGCGCGCAGGGGCAATGTCGCCCCGAATGTTCCTCGCTAGCACGCTCGCGCGATTTTGTTTTCTTGGCGCTCATCCAGCCATCAAGAGTGATTTGCCGATATTGGCAATGGTCGCGACGGCATGGCGCCGAGAACCATTTCGAAAGCGCTAGTTCGGGTGAACGGGCCGTCGGGCATTTCGTTACGACATACGAAATTGGGCGACCGCCTGCCACAGGCTTCGCTAGCACCGCAGGACAACTGTGGTATCCGCATTTGCCTCGTTGGGGTATAGTCCCCCCCGCGCAGCTTGATGTCAGGCAGACGGTAGAGTCCGTAACGACACGTGCCAGCGATCGAAAGCAGGCCTAATAGGCGTGGCCAGTTTGATGCCAGCAATAGACGGGGACATCAGGGGCGAACATTGTAGTGCCGTGGTCGATAACGACCCGGTTCGGGCCATATTGCGCACGTCTGAGCTCGCGGCCTCGCTACCGGCGACCGATCACGAGTTCACCGTCATCATCCCCGCCTATAACGAAGAACGGCGCCTGCCCAATTCGTTGACCGAGCTGGGGAAATTTCTCGATTCTACGGGGCTGGATTACCGCGTTATCGTCGCCGACGATGGAAGCACCGACCGCACTCCGCAATTGGCGAGCCATGTCGGTCGACGCTTTTCGACCGTCAGCCTGCCTCAAAACAGCGGCAAGGGGTGCGCGATCCGCACGGCGATGCTGGCCGCCACGGGACAGGTCGTGGCATTCACCGACGCCGATCTGCCATTCCGCCTGACGGCGCTTGTGGAAGGCTATGAGCTGATCGAGGAACGAGCCTGCGAGATCGTCTTCGGCAGCCGCCATTTGGCGAAATCGTCGCACGTTGCTCAGCGAAATCTCACGCGGCGCATCGCCTCGCGCGCGTTTCACGGCGTGGTGAAGTGCCTGGTTTCGACCGACGTGACGGACACGCAATGCGGTCTGAAGCTGTTCAGCCGTCGCGCGGCGGTAGAGATCTTCTCGCGAACCACGGTCGACGGTTTTGCCTTTGACACCGAGGTGGTGCTGCTCGCGCGGCGTTTGGGCCTGGCGCATCGTTGCGTGCCGGTGACACTGGTCAATGAAATGGCCTCGACGGTTTCCCTGGCCCGGCACGCATTGCCGATGCTGCTGGACGTGATCCGGATGCGCGCGCACGTCGCACAGATGCGGCTGCCTGCGCCGCTGCCGGGCGACTGGGGACGGCTCGTGCGGGCGCCACAACGTCGCGCTGCGTAAGTCGATACAACGTCGAAGCGAGATTGTTCGTCGATCGCTCACCTACGTGCGAGGCTGGCCGCCGACTTTCTGTAGCTGGCCTCGGCGAGGCTGGGACTTTGTAGCGCCGCTTCCGGGTTCATAGAACCCGGCTCCATGATTTGCGATAGCTCGGGAACCCGGCCAAAGGATTTGACATGGTCAAAATCTAAAGAATCGACTATATCCAGCCCGTTTCACGGCCAAGGGGGCCGTGCCACAAGTTCTTCGTCGACCTCTAGAAGCGAACTTTGCGAGGCCGACGTTCGGGGAAGAAGTTGTGCCTACGATAGTTCTACATGCCGATGATTTTGGCCTGAACCAGGCCGTGACGGACGGAATCCTGCGCGGCTTCGCGCACGGCCTGCTGACCAGCACGTCGCTGTTGGCCAATGCGCCCTACGCGGCGCAGGGAATGCGCGCCTGGAAGCAGTTTGCCGGCAGCCATGCCGAACGGGCCGCTTGCGGCAATCCTTTGCGTCGCGAGCTCGACGAAGCCGGCGGGCCCTTCGACTTTGGCGTGCATCTGAACCTCACGCAGGGGCGTCCGCTTACCGGGCGGCGCTACCCGATGGAGCTGCTTGATAGCGAAGGACTCTTTCCCGGGGTGTTCGCACTGTTTGGGCGTCTCGGACATCGCGGAACGAGCAAGTTCGCGCCGCAGATTCGGGACGAGCTCGCCGCGCAAATCGCCTGTGCTGCCGACCACGGTGTGCGGCTTACGCATCTGAACGGCCACCAATACATCGAAATCTTGCCGGCCGTCGCGCCGCACTTGCCTGAACTGCTCGCGAAGTTCGCCATTCCCGCGGTCCGCGTCAGTGTCGAGCCGGCGCTGGCACGCACCACGCTCGGACATGGCTTTCGCTTGAATGCCTGGCTCTTGGCGGTCGTCAAGCGGCACTACGCACGACGTGCCGAAGCGATACTACGCAACAGCGCCGCGACACCGGCGGCATTCTTCGGTACTGCACACGCTGGTCGCGTCGATCTTCGCACGATCGACTTGTTTCTCGGCGCCGTGGGCCGGGATAGCGTCGTGGAAATCGGGCTGCACCCGGGACTCGAAGACGAGCGCATTCGCCCCTCGGAAATTTGCGAAGGGTGGCACGATCCTCTCGCCGCACTTCGGCCGCGCGAGCTGGCCTTGCTCGAATCCCCTCTGCTGGCCGAACGGCTCCGTTCGCACGGCGTTCGGTTGGGCCGGCTTAGCAATTTACAACCCAGGATCCTGTCTTACGCCGCTTGAGGAATGAAAAACCTCGCACGGTAGTTCAAAGGACTGTTGCCATGCTCGCAAGTGTGAAGGCAGCCGGCGCCGCATTCGTCAAGCATACGGAAGTCCTTCCCACGCGGGGTGGACGGCCGACGTGGCTGTTTCGCGTTGCCGTGTCCATGTGGATTGTCTTCGCCGTGGTTTGTTGCGTGAAGGCCCTGGTATCACCCGTCAAGCACAATAGCTTCGACACCTTCCGACAGGGTTCGTCGCTCTACCTGGCCGATTTGAACGTCTACAAGGGAACGCAACACGAATATCGATACGGACCGACGTTTGCGTTTTTGTTTTCGCCCTTTACGCTGCTCCCTGTGTCGCTCGGCTCGCTCGTCTGGATGTTGTTCAGCCTGGCGGTATTTCTGTGGTCACTGCGCGTGATGGTGCGTGAGATTCTGCCCGGCCGGTGGAGTCCGGATCAGGAAGGACTATTTCTGCTGCTGACGCTGCCGCTGGCGTACCGGGGACTTTGGACGGCGCAGACGAACACGTTGATTTTTGCGCTGGTCGTGGCGGCGCTGCAGGCGATTCGCCAGCGGCGTTGGACTCGCGCGGCGCTCTTCCTGGCCCTGCCGGTGCATATCAAGATCTGGCCGATGGCCGCGGCGCTATTGATCATTGCCTGCTGGCCGCGGCAGCTTACTGCACGATTCGCCGGCATGCTTTCCTTGGTAACAGCGCTGCCCCTGCTGACCAAAGGGCCAGTGGCCCTCGCCGCGCAATACACAGCCTGGTACTCCTCGATCACTGGGCCGATGCAGATCCGACACGACTACCATGACATGTGGACCGTGATCGAAGTCTTTCATCAACCGGTCCCGTCGGCCTACGCCCTGCTGCAACTTTCGACCGCGGTACTCGCGCTCGCGCTTTGCCTATGGCAAGCCGGCAAGAAGCTCGGCGGCAAGGACGCCGAGCTCATGCAGTTGGGGACCTTCGTATTGGCGACGTGGGCTAGTTGGCAATTGCTGTTTGGCCCCGGCACCGAACGGGCCACGTTCGGTATCATCGCGCCGCTGGCGGCGTGGGGCTTGCTGACGACATTCAGCATCGCGCGGGGACGTGTTGTAATGCTGATCGCTTACGCATTGATGGTGCTGGGAGGCTTTGGCCAGGTCGAGCGCGCACTGCTGGCGTCGTTCCCCTTGGCGGCCGCGTTACACCCGCTGGGCGTGCTGGTCTTTGCCGGGTGGCTAATGGTTTACGCCCGTGACTGGCAATCGACGTCTCGTAAGTCATCCTCGCCGGCGCTACGTTACTGGCCGAGCCGAGGGATGCAGGTCACGTAGGGGAAAGCCGTTGCCGCGCGGGAGCGATCGACTATGGCTATCGTCGGTCGTGTAGCCGCGACAGGTCCGCGTCCGCGCGCAGCCCTTCGCGCGCCAGCTTGCGGCGGATCCACCAGTGCGGATCGTACTCCTCGTCGAAGATCGGGTGCGGCCGACCTAGCCCTGGCAGGTTGTCGAATTGCCCGGCGGCCAGCGCGGCGCGGATCTTGTCGTCAGCGATGATCTCGATCGCGCGGCTGGACATCCAGCCTTGATCTTTCGTCATGGTTTTTCATTCCTTCGAATGACGATTTTCTGGCCCGCGAAGAGGGGTCACATTATTCTACGCCCTTCGCGCGGTCGGACCATGGCCGGGATATACTCTCGCCTGAGCGCGGAAAAATTCTCATCCACGAAAAGGGGGGAGCCATCGTGTCGCCACAGCAATTGTTCGCCGTTGCGATTCGCGTGATGGGTGTTTGGCAACTCGTCGCGATCCTTGAAGCGTCCGGCAGTCTTGCTTCGCTGGCGACGACGATGGTATCGATGTCGGCCTTTCCCCTTCCAATGCCGGACGGTGTCACACAGCCGTGGCACCGATTATGGTGGTCGGCCTTGATCATTGCTGCCGGATTAGCGCTGAGAACCTGCGTGGGCTTCTTCTTATTCTTCAAGGCCGATCGCCTTGTCGCCCTGGCTTACCCCGCCGTGACAACGTATATCGAGCCCCAGGCGGGCCGCGGCGACGTTCATTTCCCCCCATGAAAAACCCCTGTCCTGCAAGGTACGCTTACTTGTTGCCGGCCTGGGACGATTTTGTCGGGCCGAGGTTTCATCTGGTCAGCGCAACTGCATCGCGAAACTAAATTCATGCTCGACACGCTCGATCCGACAGGCTGGTACACCACGTCGCTGCTGATCGCCGATTGGCTGATTCGCATGGGGCTATCGGTGCGCGTGATCATGCGCGGCCGGCCCGTGGGTTTCACGCTGGCCTGGCTGTCCGTGATCCTGATCTTTCCGTTGGGCGGCGCCGTGCTGTACCTGATGTTTGGCGAGTTGCGCCTCGGGCACCGCCGCGCCGATTGGGCCGAACGCATCCACGGTCCCTATCGCCAATGGCTGGCCGATCTGAACGGCCGCGAGCAAGTCGACTGGAACTCGCTCGGGCCGGAATGTCAATCGCTCAATCAATTGTGCGATCGCGCGGTCGGCATTCCGGCTCTGCCCGGCAACGAAATGCGGCTGCTCGACAATGCCGAGGAAACGTTCCGGGCGCTGGTGGTCGATATCGACGCGGCACAGCGCACCGTCCACCTGGAGTTCTATATCTGGGCCGTCGGCGGCACGGCTGACGAAGTAGCCGAAGCGCTGTTGCGCGCCGCGGCGCGGGGTGTCATTTGTCGCGTGCTGGTCGACGCGGTGGGGAGTCACGAGTTTCTGGAAAGCGAGCTGGCTCGCCGACTTCGCGAGGGAAAAGTCTACCTGCACTCCGCATTGCCGGTGGGACTGTTCCGCATGCTGTTCTATCGCCTTGATCTGCGCATGCATCGCAAAATTGTCGTGATCGATGGCCGAATCGCCTACACCGGCAGCATGAATCTGGTGGATCCACGCTTCTTCAAGCAAAACGCCGACGTCGGGCAATGGGTCGACGCCATGCTGCGCATGCGTGGGCCGGCCGTGGAAGCACTGGGCGTGACCTTCATTGAGGATTGGGAATTCGAGACGGGCGAAGGGGTGGAGCAACTGCGCGAAACGGGGGACGTGCACGCCGTCGCCACCGCCGGCGAGAGTGCCGTGCAAGTTATCCCCTCGGGCCCAGTGCTGCCGGTGCAGGCGATCCAGGCGATTCTGCTGCAGGCGATCTACAGTGCCCGCGAAGAGTTGGTTCTGACGACCCCCTATTTCGTTCCTGACGAATTGATGCTCACGGCGCTACTGTCCGCGGCCGGACGAGGCGTGCGCGTGACGATCGTTTTACCGGCCCGTGTCGACTCACGGCTGGTCCGCATGGCCAGCCAGGCCCATAAGGGCGAACTGTTGGCCGCCGGCGTGCGGATCATGCTATTCGAGAAGGGGTTGCTGCACACCAAAAGCGTAACGGTCGACAACAAGCTGAGCCTGTTCGGCAGCTTGAACCTCGACCCGCGCAGCCTGCAATTGAATTTCGAGATCACGCTGGCCGTTTACGATCAGGACTTCACGAACCGGCTGCGCGCTCTGCAAAACAGCTATATCGCCGCTTCGACAGCAATGGATCGCAAACGCTGGGAACGCCGCTCGTTCCGGGTGCGCTTCGTAGATAATGCGGCCCGACTCTTGAGCCCGCTGTTGTAGAAGTGTGGAGTGACGAGTAGGGTACGTCCGCGACGCACCGGGTTTTCTTCGTGGTTTTGCAATCTGCGAACATCTGCGGATCGAAATCTCTTCGATCGTGATTGGTGCGTCACTAAAACGATTCGGTGTGTCGATGACACACCCTACGATGGATGGTGTGTAATTCCTAACTGCCCTCTGCCCGCAGCCCTCTGCCTACTGAATTGTCGGTGCGAACGGGAACAGACGCTCGCGGGCGTTGGTGTCGAGCGGGGCGGCGTATTCGCTGATTTCGAAGATTTCGGCGTACTCGATTTTTTCGCCGCGTTCGTGGCCATAGGTGGCGATTAATTCCTGGCGGTAGCGATCGGCTTGCGGGCGCAAATACGCCAGATACCAGGCGCGCAGCCAATCGCGGCGGCCTGATGCGTCGGCGGGAACCTGGTCGAGGATGCCGCGATTGAAGGGCAACCACTCGAACACCTGCGAGGCGTGGCAGGCGAGCATGTCGATGATCGTGTCTACTTCGCCCCCCACGTCAACAACCACGTCGCCGCGCAGCGGATTAGGACGCGTGAACCGGTCAGGCAGATACGCGATTACCGGCGCGTGCCGCAGGATAGGAACCTCGGGCACGATCGTAGGGACCGTCACGAGATAGGACGCGTCGCGCACCACGTGGCCGCAGGCGCGATGGTCGGGGTGATAGTCATTGTCGCGATGCGTTAGAACCAAGTCGGGTGCGAAGCTGCGCAACTCGCGAATCACTTGCCAACGCAGATCGAGCGACGGCTCGAGTTGTCCGTCGTGATGCGGCCACGGCGTGGCTTCGGCGCCGATACGGCCGGCCGCGGCGCGCATTTCGTCGGCCCGGCGGGCGGCCAGCGGCGGGCCCGAAAGTTCATGATGCCCGGCGTCGCCGTTGGTCAGCGAGATGATTTTCACCACATGGCCCAGCTTGCGATAAATCGTGGCCAGGCCGCCGGCGTAAAACTCGGCGTCGTCGGGATGAGCACCCAGGATCAATAACCGCAGCGATTCCGACATGCGCCTGGCACCTGTTAATTAGTTCGCGGATCGATGATGAAAAATGTGCCACCGCCATCGCACGCGGCCGAGCCACGTTACCTTGGTCTGCGTTAGGCCGCTGGCGGGGCGGGTGGATGGCAGATTATGATAGCGGGTCGACGCGGGCAGAAAGAGGGAGAGGAAGATAAACATACGGAGCGCGGTTGTCGCCATGAAGTTCATCGAGATGACCGGACGGACGCTATTGCGCGTGGTGAGCGAGAACGAGATTTCGCCCGAGCAACTCCGCGAATGCGGAGTTAAGGAAGAAAGCCTCGTACGGGTCAACCCGCAAGGGGATATCGAGCTGCGCCGGCACGACCGCTGGGATGTGATCGGCGGACTGCTGGGCGAGTTCGGCGCGCGGGTACACCACGAAACAGGCCTCGACTGGGCCTGAGTGACTACTCTGTCGGCGCCGCCGGCTCTTGGATGGCGTTGTGATACGCCTTGAACAAGGCGTCGATCAGTGGCTGATCGACCAGACCAGGCGGATGGCCGAGTTTATCTTCGGCCGTCGATAGCCCTTGTTCGGCGCGGAAACGGTCGACCGCCGCGGCGGTGGCGGTGTCGAAGCGATCGAGTTCCGGCTCGTCGTTACGTGACGGAAACTCGGCACGGTCAGGCCACAGTAGCTTCAAGCGATGCAGCATCTGCTTGAGCTGCACGACGTCGCGCCCCTCGACAATCGCGAACGTGCGATGCCCGAGCCGTTCGTGGATGGCGTCATACTGGCGGCGCAGTTCGCCGACGGGCTCGGGATGTTCGGCCACTTGCAGGGTTTCGACAATGTGGTCGTCGGCTACGCCAGCGTGGTGCTCGTCGGCAACGACCAGTGAAGCGGATTGCATGCGGCCTTTACGCTTGTCGCCACCGGCGCGCTGGCCGGCTTCGAGCGCCGCGATCAAACGATCGGCCAGCGAGCGCTGGGTGCCGTCGGTGGCCTCGAAGCTATCGGCCACGGCGTCGATCACTTCGCGCCCGACGAGCAGGTTGCCCTGCACGGTGTAATTCTTCCCCTGCCGCGAGCTGGCGTGGACGCCGTTTTCCTGGCCGGTGAAGGCGGCCGTGCGGCCTTGCATGTCGATGATGCCCAGTTGGCGATGCTCGCGATTCGTGTCGTCGGCGAGCAACTCGTCGATGGCCTCGGCGGGGGTCTTGCCAGCAGACAGCAGGTCGAGCCCCTGGCGACCATATTTGACCGCCGTCATGGCCTGGGTCGCCACGGCGCCGACGCCGGCGCGAACCCAGGGAACGTAACGCCCGACTTGCGTGACACGCGTCGTGACCGCTACGCCGCACTGCGCGGCCGTAGGATCGATGGCGCAGATCGAGAAGGTATGGAAATGGGGGTCGGGCGCAGCCGCCGGATCGGGGTTGTGATCGTTTGAGGAGGCCGGGCGCGCAGACTCGTGCGCGCGAGTTGCGATTGCTGGCATCGCTGGCACATCGGGCGCGGGGCCTCGGCCAGCAGGAAGCGACACGCCGATCGCTGTCACCAGCGCTGCAATAAGTGCCAGCGCCGCTGCGGCCTTTGCCGCGGGCGAAAACCAGTGCGATTTTTTTGATTGCAGCAGCGGCATCAGAAATCCCGATGGCACTTGGCGGCTACTGAGTGATGCGAACCGTCGATTAGGTAGTTTGGGCACGCCGGGCAGAGCAGTGCAAGCCGGAAGTTGGCGAACCGACTAACTAGTTCGTCCCGCACGTCAGCCGCTCGTCGAAAGAGATTCTGCCGAACGAGGGTCGAACGAGGCCCCCCGCGCCGGCAGGCCACGGATCAAATCATTGTGTCGGATCGAGGGAGGATGCCATGAACAGCAATAGCAACGTGGGCGTGTTTGGCTGGATTCGCGAGGGCGTTCGTCGAGCCGTCCTGCTGGGCTTCTCGGATGCCGTCGAACAGATCGGCGCGGCCGACGACAAGGACGCGCTGCACCCGCAATTGCAAAGCTTGCTGCGCGAAGCGCCGCGTCGTCTGCCTAGCGAAAGCCGTGCTCCTGAACCCTCGTCGTTGAGTCGTGGCGAGCGCAAACGTCTGGGCCGCACGTTAGGCCAATCGCACGTGCCGTCCAGCGGCGCAGCGACTCTGGACGGCTAAAGCCGCGACCAGCGTTAAGCGCTCTTTACTTCGAAAATCGCTTCGATCTCGACCGAGATGTTGCCGGGCAGCGAGCCCATGCCGACGGCGCTGCGCGCGCCGACGCCGTGGTCTGCGCCGAAGACCTGCGACATAAGATCGCTGAAGCCATTAATGACGGCCGGATGCTGTTGAAAGTCCGGGGCGGCGTTGACCATGCCCAGCGTCTTCACCAGGCGCGTGACGCGGTCCAGAGTGCCGAAATGGGCACGCAGTGTGGCAAGAATCGCCAGTCCTGTTTGCCGCGCCGCGTCGTAACCGGCTTGTTGATCGATCTCGGAACCCACCTTGCCGGTAATCAGCGTGCCGTCCGACTTCAGCGGTCCGTGTCCCGACACGTAAGCAACGTTGCCGATAATGGCAACGGGCTTATAGACGCCGGCGGGCTTGGGGGCCGGGGGAAGTTGCAATTTCAGTTCGCCCAGGCGTGCTTCAGCGCTCACGATGTGGATCTCCGTCGATGGATTGAGCCGACTTTCGCAAGCCGGCGGCCGGTGGGATGTCGATTCTAGCCGCCCGGACATGTGTGTCCAGAGGAGCGGGCGCGCGGCCGCGGCGCGGTAACATTCATCGCATGTTCTATTTGCGCGCGTAGATCGTGGCGGGGTCGGCTAAGCGCTCGGCGATGATTTTTACGCCACCCGGGGCGATCTTGCCGTCGTGGGTGACGAGCTCGCGGAAGAAGCAACTGCGATATCCTTCGTGGCAGGCCGGGCCTTGTTGCTCGACCTTTAAGAGAATCGTGTCGGCGTCGCAGTCGACGAGAATCGACACAACGCGCTGCACGTGGCCGCTCTCCTCCCCCTTGCGCCACAGGCGTCCCTTGCTGCGGCTGAAGTAAACGGCGCGGCCCGTCGCGACGGTCTCGGCGAAGCTTTCGGCGTTCATAAACGCAAGCATCAGGACATCGCCGGATTGGGCGTCCTGCGCGACAGCCGGCAACAGACCGTTGCCCTTGGCAAAGTCGGGAATCGGTGCGTCGGCGGAAGCTTGGTTCGACACGGGACCTCGAGCGAAGGGGGATGCGCCCGGTGCCGCTGTCGCGGGGACAGATCGGCCGGTTATTGCGAGCGCCCGCTTGGCGGGCGGTTGCGCGACAATGCCTAGCTTACCGGTAATGCACGGCGTACACCACGAGGAGAGGGGCGTTTTCTGATCGAGGTTCGCGGTCGCGCGGGTGAGTCATGGCGAGGGGCGTGACAGCCGGCGGCGCCATGCATACCTGCCGCGCAGTCGGTTCGTTCGCTGCCCGCGGTAAGTCAGGCTCCAGACGACCCTTGGCGCGCTCATTGGAGTTCGCCGGGTGAGGTTCCGATGCTTACCGAGCGAGGCGGCGTTGGTTGAGAGTGCGACGGAACAATGACCAAAGCGCGGGCCGCGGAATCTTTGCGGCCTGGGGCGGACATACCGCTGGGTTGCGCCTTGGATTTCTGCCCGATGATCGCTCCCGCGCCTGGCCTGCGTTGCCCGACTTTTTTGCCGTTCGAGAAAGGGTTCCCGGCTTGAAATCTTCCCTCACGATGATTGTGCCCGTGCGCAACGACGCGGGCTGCCTGTCGCACATCTTTTCGCACGCGTTGGAAATTCTGCCGGAGCTGACGCCACGCTGGAACCTGGTGTTGATCGACGACGGGTCGAGCGATGCAACGCCCGAGGTGCTGGCCGATCTGGCGCGCAACTATCCCCAAGTGTCGGTGCTGCATCACTCGGTATCGAAGGGGGATAGCGCGTGCTTTCGCCGGGGGGCGCTCGTGACGCATAGCGACCTGCTGCTGATGCGCGCAAGCGACTGCGACCTGGACCTGACGGGGATGCAGAAAATGTGGAAGCGCGCGGCGTCGCATCCGCTGGTCGTGGCGCGCTCGCATAGTGAAGACTCGCGTGATCGGATTGCCCTAGGGGGGCGTCGCAAGCCGCGCGCTACGGCGCGTGGGCCGGGGCTGCAGTTGATTCAACGGCGCGCCCTCTCGGCATGGCTGGCCGGGCATGAGGATCAAGATCTGCAGAGCTATCTGCAAGCCAAACGCTATCCGCAGCATGAGGTCGAATTGCGGCGCTGGGACCTGGCCTGGCTGCCGGCACAAAGGCTCAATTCCACGGTATTCGTACCCCAGCATTGCGATCGCGGTGAAGCAGCGGGCCGGCCGAAACGCCCCAACTATCTGCTGCGGCTGAAGGCATTCGCCCTGGGTGAATAGCCCCGGGCGACCGAGTGGCAACGCTTGGTGATCAAAAATTCGCCATCATGCGAGCCGCGTCTCATACGCGCATGCAAATTCCCGCATTGATTCATGCGCTAAGTAACGTACCGCCTAAAGGTGGGGCGTTTTATGAGAGTTTCATGATCGCGTAAGAGCGGGCGATCGTTGCTCGGCGAAACGCCGCGCACGTCCGTTTCAGGGCCCAGTGTTGTGCGCGATCTTTGCCCAGGTTGATACGAAGCCGACCGGCGCGCGCCTTTTTTTAAAAACGCGCATAACCTAGTTGTCGGGCGCTTGTCCCCCTCACGTCGGCTGGCTATGATTCTGTCGGAACTCAATCACACCACATCCGCAGAGTTCCAAAACGGGGGAGTACCGTCCGCGGGTCAGCCGAGGACAGTGCTGCGACATCTCAGGCAAGTCGTGTTGCGGCGCAAGTCAAGCGCATAGGGCATTATGCCGTTGCGCCTGGAGACGACTTTGCGTCAGGCATTTGAGTTCGTCATGCATTTGAGATGTGGCTCTCCGTGCCGAAGGCAGGAATTTCAGAAATATCAGGGCGGTTCGCCGGATTTTCATGCGGCGAGGAAACATTGGCTCGCTCACTTTGACGCGTGCCGTGTGGAGGCCGTGAACCGCCCTGCTTTTTCTTACGTAGGGATGTGGAATCGTGCCGGCAGGGTTGCCGTCGTGGATCTACCCGCATCAACCCTGGACAGGATCGAGGTACTGGCATGAGCATTTCGGAATTGGGGTCCGGCGCATTTCCTGTCGTGAAAGCGCCCCCCGCTCAACCGGCCGCCACGCAATCGGCGGCTCTCGACGCGCCCGGACACTGCGCGTCGGCATACAGTCCTAGTCCGCCGGCGCAGGCGTCGGCGCCCTATGCTGCTGCGGCGGCGCAAAATCCGGCGCCTTTCAAGGCGACATCTGCCAAGCCGCCGGCGGCGCGCGTGGCTTTGCATCGCATCGCAGCGGTACGTCAGCAGCAGGGGATCTCGTTGCGCGGACTCGCGCGACAGTTGCGCACGAGCATCCGCGACCTCGAGATCGAAGAGGAAGAGACTTCCGACCTGCGGCTGAGCCGAGTTTATTGGTGGCAAAGCGTGTTGGAAGTGCCGATCTCGGAATTGCTGGTCGATTCGAATTCTCCGTTATCGGCGCCGGTCATGGAGCGCGCTCGCCTGGTGCGGATCATGAAGACCGTGGCCGCGATCGCCGAGAAGGCCGAAAGTTCGTCGATCAAACGGCTGGCGCAGACGCTCGCTTCGCAATTGGTCGAAATGATGCCCGAGTTGGAAGGGGTAAGTCCCTGGCACAACGTGGGGCAGCGACGCACGCTGGACGAGTTGGGGCGAATCGCCGAACGGCCCTACTCGGACGATATCTGGCGCGAGATGGGTTGAGCGATTTCGGGATCACGAATCCGCACGGACGCGAGGTGCCATGCTTTTTCGCCGATAGGCGAATAAGCATGTCTATTGCGCCTTTGAAGAGCTCGTCACGTTGCGGATCTTGGAGCATGCTTATTCCGCTGGCGCGGAAAAAGCATGGCACCTGCCTTTTCGCTTTGGTGCCCACAGGCACCCTACATCTACATCGCGCGCAATTGTGCGCCGAGTGCCTTTGCCGCCCGGGCGACGATCTCTTCGCGGATGGCGTCGGCACGTTCGCCGGCCAGCGTGCCTTGCGGGTCGCGCAGCTTGATCGAGAGCAGGATGCTTTTCTTGCCTGGGCCCAGTTTTTCGGCATCGCGATAGGTGTCGCGATAGGCGAGCTGTTCGAGACTCGGTCCGGCCCCGGCACGCACCACACCGGCGATCTCGGCCCAGGTGACGTGCTCGTCGACGACCAGGTTCAGATCGCGCTCGATGGCGGGGAATGTGGCCAATCGCTCGTATTGCGGGACGAGATTCGCAAGCTTGTCGAGGACGGACAGTTGTAGCTCGGCGACCGTCGACGGCCCACGCAATTCGAAACGGGCGAGCCCTTCACGGCTCACTTCGCCCAAGAACCCGAGCCGTTCGCCGGCGACCAGCAATTCGCACGAACGCGCCGGTTCGAGCAATGTTGGTGCGGCACCGGTTGTAGCCGGGATCGGCGCGACCTCGAGCGTGGCTTGCCGGTTCAGTCGGGTCACGATGCCTTCAACGACTCCCTTTAGCGCGGCGAAGTTCCCGCCGCTGGTGATGGCCAACATCCGCTCTTCGTCGGGCAATTCGGCAGCGCGCGGCAGATAGACGTGCGCCATCTCAAAGAGCTCGATTGTCGGATTCGAAAGTGTCTCGTTCGTATGCCGCGCGGCCAACAGGCTGGGGACCAGGCTGCGGCGCAGAAAACTGGCCCGGCGCAGAATGGGCATTTGCGTCACCAGCGGCGCCGCGTCAGTCCAGGGGCTATAAGCGGCTGAAAGATCCTCCTCGACAACGCTGAGCGTCAGGGCTTCGTCAAAGCCGGCCGCTACCAGGACCTGGCGCACCTGATCGTGGACCTGGTCCTCGCGACGGCGGGCCGAGGCGGCCATTGGCACGCTAACGTCCTCGGGGATTTCGTCATAGCCGTGGATGCGTGCCACTTCTTCGACCAGGTCGATCTCGCGCGTCAGATCCGCGCGCCAACTGGGCGGCACGACCTCGATCTGCGCGGCGTCGGCTTTCAACTCTTTGTTGCCGAGCGCCGTCAGGATCTGCCGGACGCGAGCCGGCGGGATATCGATGCCCAGGACGCGTTCGAGTTGCGAAAGCCGTAGCACGACGGGGGCACGGGCCGGCGGCTTTGTGCCGACGTCGATCACGCCCGAGGCCAACGTTCCGCCGGCCAGTTCCAGAATCAAGCGACAGGCGCGGCGGCTGGCCCAATCGACCCCTTCGGGATCGAGACCACGCTCGAAGCGGAACGACGAATCGCTGTGCAAATTCAATCGCCGCGCGGTGGTGCGGATTGACATCGGATCGAACGCCGCCGCCTCGATCAACACGTCGCGCGTTTGGTTCGTGACCTCGGTGTCCGCGCCTCCCATGACGCCGCCGATGCCGATGGCGCGCCGGGCGTCGGCAATCACGCAGACGCCAGGGCCGACCGCATAGTTGCGATGGTCGATCGCCAGCAGTTGCTCTTCGGCGCGTCCCTCGCGGACGATGATCTCGCGGCCGGTTATGCCGGCCAGATCAAAGGCGTGCAGCGGCTGACCGCACTCCATCAATACGTAGTTTGTAATGTCGACGATGTTGTTGATCGCCGCGATGCCCAGGGTCGCCAGCCGGCCCGTCAGCCAGGCGGGGCTGGGGGCGACCTTCACGCCCTGAATCACCCGGGCCGTGTATCGCGGGCAAAGTTGCGGGCAGTCGATGCGCACCTTGGCCAGCGTGCCGACCTGGGGTCCCGTCTCGGGCAGGTCGACCGGCGGCAGCTTTAACTTCTGCTCGAACAGCACGGCCGCCTCGCGCGCGATGCCAATGTGCCCCAGGCAGTCCGGGCGATTGCTCGTGACTTCCAGATCGATCGCCAGGTCGTTGCCGACGCTCTTGGTCTCTTCGTGGTTGAGGCCGGCCAGCATCAACCGGCGCGCAAGCTCGGTGTCCGGCATGTCGAGTTGGACGTACTCTTTCAACCAGTTCCAGGAGACGATCATGGCAAGTTGCGAATTTCGGGAATGATAGTGGCGTCACACGCTGGCGGCGCGGCGGGATCAGAACTGCTCGAGAAAGCGGACGTCGTTCTTATAAAACTCGCGAATGTCGGTCACGTTGTGGCGGCGGGCGCACACTCGCTCGACCCCTAAGCCGAAGGCGAAGCCACTCACCTCTTCCGGATCGTAGCCGACGGCCGTCAAAACGTTCGGGTCGACCATGCCGGCGCCCCCCATCTCGATCCAGTTGTCGTTCCAGCTCATGTCGACTTCGACGCTGGGCTCGGTGAACGGAAAGAACGACGGGCGGAAGCGAATGTGTACGTCGCCGCCGAAATAGCTGCGCGCGAACAGCCGCAACACGCTCTTCAGATCGGCCATCGTCACGTGGCGATCGATCAGCAGGCCCTCGATCTGATGGAACATCGGGTAGTGCGTGGCGTCGGCCGTGTCAGGGCGATAGACGCGTCCGAGCGAGATGATGCGCACCGGCGGCGGCGTCTTTTCCATGACGCGAATCTGCACCGTGCTGGTCTGGCTGCGCAACAGAAGCGCTCCGCCCGTGTCGCGGCTGGCGGCGTGTTGTGCATTGCTGTCGGTCACTTTGCCCGACGGGGCGGGGGCCGTGACGGCGGCGGTGGAGAGATAGAAATTTTCAAGCGGGTCGCGCGCCGGGTGCGCGGCCGGAATGTTCAGCGCCTGAAAGTTATGCCATTCGTCCTCGATCTCGGGCCCACCCGCGGCGCTGAAGCCGAGCCGGCCCATGATCTCTTTCAAATGTTCGATCGTTTGCGTGATCGGGTGCAAGTGGCCCAGGCGGATCGCGCGGCCGGGAAGCGTGGCATCGAACTGCGGGCCGGCGGACGGTCCGCCGCGACCTGACTGCGATTGCTGCTGCTTGAGTCGTAGCTCGGCGGCGGTGAAAGCGGTTTCGAGCGCCTCTTTCACTTCATTCAAGCGCTTGCCGGCGGCGGGCTTTTCGGTCTTCTCGACCGTGCCCAACCCCTTTTGCACGTTCTTCAAACGGCCGCTTTTGGCGCCGAGGAACTCGATCCGTGCGGCCTCGAGTGCCGTGGCATCGGCGGCGGCGGCAAACGCGTTTTCGGCGTCGTTCAGCAGGCCATCAAGTTCGGCCACGAATTCAGCGAGAGCCATGTTGCGATAAACACGGGGCCAACGATGCAAAAACTAGCCAGCAGCGTAACCGTACCGAGAGAAAAGGGACAGGGCAGTCGGTGGCGCCGCACAATCTAAATCCGTCTGTGCATTGGTGCGAAATCAGCGATTGCGCCGCTTCCGAAATCTCCCGATTAGCTTGCCCATTCGCAGTCGCCACGCTAACTCCACCATCAAGCCGACTGCCGCAAGTAGCACCGATGCCCCGGAGTAAACAGTCGTATAGTGGCGCAGCGGCGCGTCTCGCGAATCAAATTCAAAATACGGGTTCAGCTGCCATATCCAGAAACCATTCACCACCATGCAAGAAATCCAGGTAGTAATAGGGTCCCAGCGTAGTCGCCTGCCGATTGCCGTCCAAACCAGCGCAAAAAACGCGAACCACCCGGGGATGAAAAGAAATGGGATCGCTGGATTGCCTAACGCGGCTAGGAGAATCCCAAACGCATACGGAGTTCCCCCGGCCGCAATTACAGCAGCTATGATTCGCGCGGCAACGGGCCTTTGTCCTATCATGCCCTTACGATAGTCGACCGCCGACGCCAACGGGCTCGAATCGTGCCTAGTTTGGGGTAGATTGTCGAATGCACGCGCGCAGAGCCAGCCACGCATCGGATTTACTAAGCCGCTTGCGATTGAATCAGGCAGCTTGCAGGATAGCCTTGACCTGGGCCACGACGGCGTCGAAGCCGGCGGGATCGGCGATGGCCATTTCCGAGAGCGACTTGCGATCGAGCCCGATCTTGGCCTTTTCCAGGCCGTGGATGAACTCGCTGTAGCGCAGGCCGCGTTCGCGGACGGCGGCATTGATGCGGATGATCCACAAGCGGCGGAAGTCACGCTTGCGGACGCGGCGATCGCGGAAAGCGTAAACGCCGGCGCGAACCAACGTTTCCTTGGCTGTACGCAGCAGCTTGCCGCGGCCGCCGCGGAAACCCTTGACCTTCTTGAAGAGGCGCTTCTTCGCTTGTGTGCGAGCGGCGCCTTTGGTCGTCCTCATGGCAGTCGACTCCTAAGTCTCACGCTTTCAAGGCCTTCCCTGCTTAAGAGGGAATGTTTGTTGCCCGGCGTGGTGTTTTGATTTTTCAAACGTGAGTGGTTTTTCGGTTTTCCACTCGTACCGATGGTTAGTAGCATTTGGTGCCCGCAGGGCACCCTACAACCCGTGCCCAAGGGGCACTCAACAACGCATCGCTTATTGGTAGCATCTGGTGCCCACAGGGCACCCTACAATACTAGTAGCTGTAACCGCGGAGCGCTTCTTTGATCCGCGTGGCTTCCATAGGGGCCAAGGCCCGGGTGCCACGCAGCTTACGGCGGCGCTTCTTGCTGATGTGCGTCGCCAAGTGGCTGGTGCCGGTGCCGCGGTGCATGACCTTGCCGCTGGCGGTCACGCGGAACCGCTTCTTCGAACCCTTGTGTGTTTTTTGCTTTGGCATGGCTTTGATCCCACCCAGGGGGCGGCAAGTTGGCGATAAAGGAAACCGCGATTATAGGGGAAACCGGCCGGCCGTCAAAGAGGGTAAAAACGGGCGGAAGTGGCTTAATGTTGCAGTTCCGGCTCGCTGTCATCGTCGGGTGGAGCTTGGAATGGGTTAATCCACTCAGCCTTATACATGTACATCACAAGCGGTTCGGAGCAGAGCCCCTCGCGTATCAGGGCGGACCTGAGGGATTCTCGAATCGCGTCGGGCAATAGGTCCGTGGCAATCCCGCCCATAAAGCAATCAACCCGCCAGTAGTCTGGCGTGGTGTCCCCAGGACGGATATACGGCCTCCAGCAAAAATACTTGCCGATATCATTGTGCACGATGCCACGTGTCCCAGAGTCAGTTGTGAACTCTTCGACAAACTCGAAAATGCCGCCGGCGCGAGCCCATTCCGACGCAACGCAATCTGCCTTTAGCCTTGCATCTAACTCGAACTCTGAGAAGGTTCTGCCGTGCATAGAAGTCTCCGTGCGGTTAAGAGCTTAAGGCTTTTGCCTGATCGCTACTTGCTGGCCACGGGTGTCGCAGGCCAGATGTGCGCTTCGGGGAAGTTTTTCTTTACGGTGCGGAAGTCGTCGTGCGAGAAGTTGGGGGGCGGCAGGTAGATCGTGCCGACGGCGCGATCGCCTAGCCATTGGCGAAACGACGAAACCCGACTGCCGCCAGTGCCGTCGCTGACTAGCTCGGCCGCCGTGTAAACCGAACCGCCGCGGGCCGTGATATCGTCGGCAAGTGTATTGCGCGTCCGGACCAAATGCATCTGCCAGACGAACGAAGCCGCAATCAGGGCTACAAGCGCCGTGCTGACAAACACGGCGCCGAGGCCGAATTGCGGTTTGCGCCAGCGGATGTGCGAGGCGAGGATCATCCCCTTCATTCTAATCAAAGCATGACGCCGCAGAATGCGGCTATTTGACGCCCATTCGACGCGGGCCGATTCGGAACGGGGCCGTGTCGATCCTTGCCGTTCGGGCGCATTTCCGACGGCGGGGCGTGCCCCTCGCGTCGGCCGGGCGGCGGGTCTAGGATGGACCATTGTCCGTGGCCGTTTCATGTAATGCCCCGGTCGTGATGCGACCCTCGATTCGCGATTCTTCATCGGGAGAAAGAAAAGGAGTTCTGGGTGCGCCTGCCTTGCTTCAAGTTTTTGGTCGTGATCGTTGGCTGGTGGCTACTGGCCTCGATCGTCGAACCGGCGCGCGGTCAAAATGTTGTTGCCGGTGCTCAGGCGGTAGTTGCGCCGGCCGATACGGCCAAGGATGAGCCGCTTCCGGCGCCATTACATATCTATAAAGGGCGCCAGATCGCGCCGTACATGACGTTTCACGGCGCCGATTGGCTGGTGCGCAAGGAGCGGCAGAGCGAAGAGGATTGCACGCAGTTGATCAAGGCTTTGAAGATCAAGCCGGGGCAAACCGTGTGCGACATGGGATGCGGCAATGGCTTTTATACGCTGCGCATGGCACGGCAGGTGGGCGAGCGCGGCAAGGTACTGGCCGTGGATATTCAGCCCGAGATGTTGAGTCTGCTCGATAAGCAATTGAAGGGGAAGAAGATCAAGAATGTCCAACCGATCCTGAGCACGCCGATCGATCCGAGCTTGCCCGAGGGGAAGCTGGATCTGATTTTAATCGTGGATGTGTACCACGAATTCTCTTATCCGGAACAGATGCTGAAGGCGATGCGCAAGAGCCTGGCCCCCGGCGGGCGGATCGCGCTGGCGGAGTTCCGTCTCGAAGATCCGACCGTGCCGATCAAGCTGGAGCACAAGATGACGAAGGATCAGATCTTGAAAGAGTACCAGCCGAACGGCTTCAAGCTGGTCGAACAATACGACGAGCTGCCGTGGCAGCATCTGATGTTCTTCGAACGGGACGACGCGGCGGAGTAGGAACAATAACCGTCAACGGCTAGGATCTATCTCATTTTCGGATGTCGTGTGGCGTTGGAAATCGTAACTGTCAATATCGACGACCCAGAGCGGGTGCTATTTACTCCCATCGGCGCTGCGCTCGACGCCGTTGCCACGAAGGCGCCTCCCGCGTGGTCGTATCATATTTCGAAATTACGAGAGCTAATCACGTATTTAGAATCGGCAGGGGCGGGCGAAACCTACCGCGGTTGGATCTTTCCGTTTCCTCCGTTTGCTCTGACGCTCATCGGTCGCGATCATGGCACGCTAGCGATCGGCATCGATTTTTATGACAAGGCAAACGTTGGCGATGATGCTCCCACGTTGCACTATCGGTTACAGTTCAAACGCCAAGGAGCAAAGCTCACCCAGGACGTGCGAACGTCGGATCCGGCCTATGTCGCGAGACACATTCAGATGACTCTTGGACCGGGGTCCCCGAAAGACTGAAGACTGCGCCCGGCATCTTGTCGTTGAATGGACGATCGCTTGTTGTCCGCCCTCACCCTGCCCTCTCCCAGAGGGAGAGGGGTTTTCGCACTACACAATGTGCAACAGGTTCCATGCATTTTCGCTCTTCAGGCGAATAAGCATGTGGTTGCGCGTGTGAAACGAATGTCAGTCACTGGCGCGAAGAGCGTGCTTATTCCGCTGTCGCGGGAAAAGCATGGCACGCGCGATGACCACGGCGCGCGACGTTAGGCAGCCCCGCAACAAAATCCCTCTCCCCCGTGGGCAGCATTATGCAGTTGCTGTCGTGTGGGAGAGGGGTTTTCAGCGCGTAGTCGTGTTGGAGGCGACTACGATCATTTCAGAATGAGCGCTCGCTACATCAGCCGGTCGATCTCGCTCAGTGCCTGGCCGATTGATTCGTGCAGCACCAGGTCGGCCAGGTCGTCGAGCGGCGTGGGGTCGCGATTGATGATCGCCAGCTTCGCGCCGTGTTGCTTTGCGATGCGCGGGATGCTGGCCGCGGGTTCGACCACGAGCGACGAGCCGAGCGCCAGCAGGACATCAGCCTGTCGCGCCAGTTGAAACGCATTCTGCATCACCGTCGGCGGCAGCGCCTGGCCGAACGAGACCGTGGCATGTTTCAGTCGGTCACCATGACAGGCAGGGCAGGGGGGGACGCGATCCGTGCGGCGAAATTCCTCGACCAGCGGATCGACGGCGAATCGCTCGCGACAGTCCTGGCACTCGATCATCATCGCCGTGCCGTGCAACTCGAGCACGCGGCGGCTGCCGGCGCGCTGATGCAACTCGTCGATGTTTTGCGTAATCACGCCCGCGAGGCGACCTTGCTCTTCCCAACGGGCGAGCGCCTGGTGACCGGCGTTGGGTTGCGCGTCCCGAAATTCGAGTTGGCCGGCGGCCTTCTGCTGCCAGTATTCATGCCGTGCCTCGGCGCTTTCCATGAACTCCTGGTACATGATCATGCGAAAGCGGGTCCAGATTCCGCCCGGCGAGCGAAAGTCGGGAATGCCGCTTTCGGTGCTGATGCCGGCGCCGGTAAAGGCCACGGCCGATCGCGCGGTGGATAACCAGTCGGCAATTTGTTGGTGCGGGTTCATGCCGTCATGATCCTACGCGACCCATAGAATTTCAATTCACTAGAGAGTGTGTTGCATCTTAAGCAGAGTTGGCGTTGCGCCACAAAATTCCTCTCCCACGTGGGGGAGAGGTTAGGTGAGGGGGTGCTGCGTGCGAGTTGGCAATCAACTGTTGATCGCCCTCACCCTGCCCTCTCTGAATAGTCCGGACACATGGGTGACAGGTGTTCGGGGACATGGGTGGCGCGCATTTTAG
>JAOTRH010192915.1:0-11552 GCA_034768845.1 Heliamphora exappendiculata
ATAAGTGATCAAAAATCATTCTGAGTTTGTACAATAAGATTTATCCAAAACTCATATCCACATATTCATAGTAAAAATTATTCAACTATCATTCATGAGCATATGAGGAAGATGTAGATAGTCATTCATCCAAGATATATGTTTTGAAGCAAACATCCAACAAACATTCAAAGCATATAATTCATAAAGCCATCATCCATCCAAAGAAATGTAAGGTTAAGTAATCAAACCATACATTGTAAAGAAAAACATTGTAAGTGTTTTCAGACATTCATCAAAGCAATTCACCCATGCAATCAACCAAAAATGTATGTTTAAAAGATTACATCTTCTTTTAAGAAAAAAAAAACTTAAGAAATGTTAAATGTTTTCTTCACTTCTGCCCTTCTCCCCTTCACTTCTACTTTCTTCTCTCCTTTTGGAATTATCAAAAAAAATGTGAGGCTATTGGTCATCCGTGAATCGTTTGAAGTCTTTCTTTGCCTTGGCCTTCTCTTTGCTGGTAGAAGCTCATTCTTTGGCAGCACGGGATCTCTCATTTTTAGCTTCACTTGCTGCTAGGGTTTTCTAGCGAGTTGCCAAAGCCAGGTCTGCTTCGCGCTTGAGATGAGCTGCTTTCTCTTCCTTGGTTTTCTTAGGCTTGAATTGTTTAGCCCAAGCTTCCTTGATCTATGTGAGGTGTTCTTTGACTTTCTAGGACTGTGTGTGAATAGCTGTGACAATCGCTTGGTCATACTCTTTGCGTACTTGATGGAGGATTTCCTTGTTGCAAGTAACAATGGATGCAATGTTTTCATCCATGGTCTTGCAGAGGGCTCTCCCAGCATTAGTGGCGTTTTTTACATCTCTTCTGAGGCTACGATTTGTTTTGTCAAGATGTTTTATCTTCTTAGAGAGGGTAGAGACAGTAAGATGCAAGTCAAAAAAATATGAATCGACTTTGGCCTGGAAGAGAGTAATTTTTGAAGACAAAGAGTTGATTGAAGAAAGAACTTCAGAAAGATCCACTTGGATAGGAACAGTGGATGATGCATCAACGGGGGGAACATGGATAGATGAGGTGTGAGGAGGAGCAGAGTGAGATGGACCAGGAGTATCAAAGGGTCCACTATGATCGGGTCTAGCTAGTGGTGAATCAAGGTCGATGGAGATGGAGGATACATCACGAGGAGGGGGAGGAGGAGTCCTGATAGATGATGGGGTACCTCTGCGAGTGGTGGTTCACACACTATCCACATATGCAATTTGCATATATTTTAGGGATGACTTCCCATAAAGATCATGTTTAGAAAAGGCAATGACCTTTTCCTCAGAGAGATTAACTTTAAAGTGTCGAAACACTTTAGTGAGGAACATCCCGTGAGGGAGAGAGGAGTTTTTCTTGCCATGAGAATGAAATATATGGGAAATGAAAAGAAATCCTAGGTTTAGGTTTTTTCTTCACCAAAATACACCACATAATGAATATGTGCATGTAGGATACATCACCAAATTTTTCCATCTGGGGGAGGAAAATAGGGTTGACCATATGGTGAAGAATGCGCATTTCGGGTTTTAGGGTGTTGGCCTCTAAGGGCTTGGATGGGTCGATGTCCTCATTTTCAAAAATATTTTAGTCAGCATCAGAAAAGGAAAAACCTTAAACCTCGATAGGTTTCTAGCTGTGGTAAACACAAATATTGCCAGGTGGAATGTTCAAGATTTCATTCAGGGTAGAGGGGGAAAAAGTGATTTCTTTACCATTCACCCATGTGGTGATGGTAGTGGACGGAATGAGGGGAATGTGCATGTGAGCATAGAAGGACTTCACCAATGTGGGATAGTGAGGCTGTTGGATTTGTAAGAGCCTTTCCCACCCAAGGCTTGAGAAGAGGTCCTTAAACTTCATCTCAATGGAGTCAAAGAGTGCAAAATCTATAGAGCTACCGAGGCAGATTTTTCAGTTTACAAATGAACGAAAGTAAAGTTGACGAGATTTAGGGGTTTGAAAAGAAATTGCCTCAGAGGAGGCAACGTTTTGTGGAACAGAGGTTGTTGCAGTCGCCGTCGTAGTCGTCTTTTTTCGTTTTGACGTCTTAAGTCTTGAAGGTCCTTCGTCGATGGATCGTTTAGATCCTTTGCCCATCATTTTTGGTGGCATTTTTGATAGATTTGGGGTTGGATTTGAGAAGAAGAGGGAGGGTTGAATCAGGGTTTGAGAGGAAAAGAGGCGGGAGATGAATGGTTTTAAGAGAGAGAGGAGGGTAACAAAATGACGTTTCAGGGATCGACACGTCTTTATATAGACGTAACGATTTGTGTCAACACAAATTTAATTTGGTGTTGACACATTTCGTGTCAAGAGTGGGTATCGAAATAGAGAGATGGTGTCGACACAATTTCAGTTGGTGTTGACACTGTTTGGCCATTTAGGTCAACCTAGTTAAGATTGGTATCGACATAAATTTACCGAGAGTTAGGAGAAACTACGGTTTCAACATTGAATAGAATGGGATTGACACTTTTGTTCCCAGTACCACTTCTATACAGTTTTGTGTTGATACTTTATACATTTGTGTTGACACTTTTTCAAGTTGTGTCAACATATTTTCACATTCAAGAAAGTGTCGACACATAACAAGTTCTCTCCTAATAAATCATATTCTTTCTTCATTTAAAGGTTTTGTGAAAATGTCCGCTAATTGGTAATCGGTGCCTATAAATTCAAGTTCAATGTTTCTTTTTTGCACATGATCTCTTATAAAATGATGTCTAATCTCTATGTGCTTTGTTCTTGAGTGTTGTATAGGATTCTTGGATATGTTGATTGCACTTGTATTATCACATTTAATTAGTATATGATCTAAGTGAAAATCATAATCTTCTAATTGTTGTTTCATCTAAAGAACTTGTGCACAACAGTTTTCAGCTGCAATATGCTCAGCCTCGGTTATAAACAAGGCTACTGAGTTTTTCTTCTTGCTAAATCAAGAGATTAGTGAGCGTCCTAGGAATTGACAAGTACTACTTGTGCTTTTCCTATCTACTTTACATCCAGCAAAATCAGCATCCGAATAGCCAAATAACTCAAAGGCCATTCCTCTAGGATAAAATAGTCTTAGGTTTTATGTACCTAAAAGGTTTCTAAGGATGCGCTTAACAGCGGTCACATGTGATTCCTTAGGATTAGATTGAAATCTAGCACACATGCATACACTAAACATCATATCTTGAGGACTAGCAGTTAAATATAAGAGGGATCCAATCATACCTCTATAACGCTTTTCATCCACTGCTATGCCATCTTTATCTTTATCAAGTTTCATTGTAGGATACATTGGAGTTCCCATAGGCTTTGTCTTGAGCATGTCAACCCTCTTCAATATGTCCCTTGTGTATTTGGCTTGATGGACGTAGATTCCTTCTTGAGATTGTTTGGTTTGAAGTCCTAGGAAGTAGTTGAGCTCACCCATCATGCTCATTTCTAATTCTCACTGCATACACTTAGCAAAGTTCTTGCAAAGAGATTCGTTAGTTGCACCAAAAATTATATCTACATAAATTTGTACAACTCGCATGTCACTTCTTTGAGACTTGATAAAAAGGGGGTATTAATTTTTCCTCTAGAAGACTCATTTTCAATCAAGTGCTAAGTCTTTCATACAAAGCTCTAGGTGCTTGCTTTAAACCATAGAGATCTTTGGTAAGTTTGTAAACATGGTTTGGAAAATCTAGATTTTCAAAGCCAGGAGGTTGTTTCACATAAACTTCCTCCGAGATAAAACCCTTTTAAAAAGGCACTTTTGACATCCATTTGATAGAATTTGATGTTTTTAAAGTAAGCAATATCCTAATGGTTTCAAGCCTAGCCACATGAGCAAAAGTCTCATCAAAATCAATGCTTTCTTCTTGATTGTAATATTGGGCTACCAATCGAGTTTTGTTCCTAAGAACTACTCAATTTTCATCCATTTTATTTCTAAAAATCTATTTTGTATCAATGATGGAGTGTTCTTTAGGTCTTGGGACTAAAGTCCAAACATTGTTTCTTTCAAATTGATTTAGCTCTTCTTTTATAGCCAAGATCCAAAATTCATCATTTTTGGCTTCCTCGAAATATTTTGGTTCAATTTGAGAAAGGAATGTTGAATTATCACAAACATTATGTAGGGAAGAGCGAGCTTTGATACCTTGAGATGGATCACCAATGATTTGATCTTTTTGGTGATCGTGAGCATACCTCCACTCTTTAGGTAATTCTGAATTTTCTAGAGTTTCAGACTCTACAATCTACTGGACTGTATTATGCTGAGAATTTGAATCTTTCTCTTGATTTGGATCTTCCATATCTTTGCTGAAGATATCTTCAACACCTTTTTCTATATCTAAAACGTTATCTTCACAAAAATTCTTTGAAGAACCAAGGTTAGCTTCATCAAATATAACATGTATAGATTCTTCAACAACTAGGGTCTTTTTGTTGAAAACTCTATACGCTTTACTAGATATAGAATATCCCAGAAAAATACCTTCATCAGATTTGCACCCAAATGCGTGAAAATAACTGATGTTAGGTTTTCTTCCATTTCATAGCTCATATGGGGTTTTTTTGAGAGATGCTCTTATCATAACTCTGTTTATGACAAAACAAGCAGTGTTTACGCCTCAGCCCAAAAATATCTTGGTAGATTATTTTCACAGAGCATGGCTCTAGCCATTTCTTCCAATGTTCTATTTTTTCTTTCAACAACTCCATTTTGTTGAGGGGTTATGGGAGCAGAAAAATTATAGATAATACCATTTTTATCACAAAATTTTTCGAAATTTTTGTTTTCAAATTCTCTTCCATAATTACTTCGGATACTTGTGATTTGAAAACCTATTTCGTTTTGAACTCTCCGAGACAGTTTTGTAAAAGAGACAAAGGCTTCATCCTTATGAGCTAAGAATAGCACCCAAGTGTATCTAGTGAAGTCATCTACAATAACAAATGTATGTTCTCATTATAGCCTTTCAATAGTTATAATTTGTTCCATTAAACAAAGGGGGTCTATTGGTCGATTGACCTTCAGATTTGACAGGTCCAATCTAGTGGTTGCCATATAAAACTCTCAAACAGTTAAGTTAAAAGCAAGAGCCCAAGCTCTGATACCAATTGTTAGATCTAGGCAACCCAAGAGGGGGGTGAATTAGGTCATAAAAATAAATAGCAGTTTAAATTTTTTTTTAATATTGCAGTAAAGTTAGATATGCAAATATTTAATCAATACAAAGATTAAAAGATGAGGAATAGAGAAATAGAACCAGACACCAGATATTTATAGTGGTTCGGCTTTATCGTAGCCTACATCCACTTCTCAAGATCTCTCTTGAGTATTTTCTCTATTTAATACTTCACGGGAGTATTCCAAGCCTTTACAAGCTTCAAGACTTCACTTGAGCTATCTGAATGTTTACGGGCACATTCAACACCTTATACAGCTTCAAGAAGATCCTATGAAAACATGCCTCTATTTTCTTCTAATCTCTCTTGAACTCTTCTTTGATGAGTTTCACTCACTCACTCAAAGGCTAAATGGTGACTCACCCTTGATTACAATAAATGAGGTGTAATAAAAGAAGAACGCTCACTCTCTTTACATAAATGATTTACTATAAATGACAGGGTAAAGAGAGATGAGGAACAAGAACTAGAGTTGCAGCAATAAATGTGACCTTGATGATCTCTGAGATTGATTTTAGCAATGGAATAGTAAATGCAAGTCTCCAACCAACCTAAATGCTGAGAAGTAACTCCTTACATAAGTTCTTGTGAGTTTATGACCGTTGGAGGTAGGTGGAAGCATTAAATGCCAAAAATTCAGCCATTGAGATCTGTCGTATTTTGAATTTTTATCTTTAGGATCGATAGAAATATCTTTGGTGTCGACACAAAGTGTCTAGGGCAGGATTCTTCAAGTGGTTGGGTGAACACAAATTTTCTGAGGGGTCGACACAATTTCTACACTTTACCTTCCAACGTTCTGGGGTCGAAACATTTGAATCTGATGTCGACTCGTTTAAAGCTTCATCATCCGGAGGGACCATTTGTGTCGACTCAACTTGTCTCTGGTGTCGACACATTTCTGCAATCAGCATCGGTTGTTTTGTGTCGACACATTTGCTCTTGGGGTCGACACCAAAATTTTACAGGCAGGCTCGGGACTTTTTGGTCGACACAACTTATCTTGGGTCGACTCCAAAAATATGCAGGAGGTCTCGGTTGTTTTTTGTCGACACAATTTCCATTTGTGTCAACCCAAACTTCCGGATACCAAAAGTGAGGATCACTTTTGTGCCGGCACAAATCCTATCTGTGTCGACTCATTTTGAGTCTTTTAGAACAAATGCTCTTTTGTGTTGACACAAACCTTGTTTGTGTTGACACTAATTTTTTGATACATGAAGATCAACTTCAAAAATAGTTAGGGTGCCAAACCATTTGATCAATGGGTGTTGACACAGTTGATATGCTTCAAGTATACTTTGCCTTAAAAGTGTTTGACTTAATTTTCAATTAAGATCAACACAAAACATTCTAATTAAAGAATGCTTAAGTGTTTGAACTTTTTTGAGATAAAAGTCATTTCTTTTTTGCTAAAGTGCCAACTTTGATTGTTGAACATATGTTAACACTTTCATTTTGGAAATATAAAATATTATCCATTTAAAATCATTTATTCTTAAAAAATAAATTATAAAAATCATCAAAATCAAATTAAAAAGCACTTGGGCTAACAGTCTAGTATTATATCCCACTTGTATGTAGTGGAAGACAACTGGCACCGACAAATTAAACAGCAAATATCTATTGAGGGCGGCATTTCAACCCTGTTAAACACTCTTCTTTCAGCAATTAATTAATTTTATCCTATCTTTAGTGATTTTTAAATAATAAGGAAGGAAATTAGCAAATACAACTACATGGACTTTCATACAAGTATCAACGACATACATGGGCTCGTATTTCGTGTTTACGATTATCCCGTCCTTTAAAGACTTGATTGCACTATAATTAACATATTCTTGCTTATCACGTGGAATATCAAAGATTATATGATTCTTAATTTTTAAACTATACAAATAAAATATATTTTCCTCCTTGCCTCCCCTACTATAAAACCAACCCTCCATGGTTCACAGGTGCTTAACAAACGTACTCTTCGCCTCTCCTCCACGTGGACCATAGACCCACATGATTGACCAGTCGTCTGGGATAACGTCAAGACACTTTACCAATTCCAGCTACCAGGGTTTTAATTTAAATTCAAATCCCCCGCCAGAACGGTCACGTGATTTTTTATTCATGTCACGTGCCAAACATCTCCTGTACATATTAGGATCTTCAAGGCTAGGGTTTCTGGATCTTTCTCAAACCTCTAAAACACCTTTCTCTTGTTGCTACCAGCTAAAACTAACTTCGCAAACTCCCATGGACCTGTAACCCTACTCTCCTCCTTCGTAGCATAGGCAATTGAAGTCTCTGGGTTCTTTGCCTTCATGGGCTCCAACTGTGGATTACTCCTAATCATTGTCTTCACAAAGAGACGAGAGCATCCAGGGGTTGTGCAGATGAAGACGAGGTGCGCCCATCTCTCTGTGAAGACGATGATTAGGAGTAATCCACATTTAAAGCCCACAAAGGCGAAGAACCTAGAGACTTCAATTGCCTATGCTATGAAGGAGGAGGGTTAGGTGACTTCTTTAGGAGCCCAAATATCCCATGTGGACTAACTACTACATTATTCACGTATAACATCTTCGTGGTCAACTACACAATGCATTCTACTTGGAGGATTATTATGTCATAGGTTGAGAAGACTCCTCGACGCATAGCATCTCGTATGACCACCATATAATCCTTTACTGAGTCTGCATAGTACCTTCCATCATCTGGGTTACCTTCAGTAGTACAAGCGATATCTTGTATTACCCTATGGGGCAGTTTCCCTTTTAAAACTACACGTTCACAGTCTCCTCTATCCAACAGTCGACGGAAGAAGACTCCAAACCTGGTGGCATCCATCCTCATTACCCATGGGTACATTCTGCATGCAGCACCTAAGATAATTTCTCCCAGGATTTCCTCCTTCTGAAAAAAGAAGTATTCATGTGAATCCTCCACATAATCTTGAAAATATTTTTTCTTCTTAGCCTATGACATAATAATTCTCCCAGAAGAATGCATTATGCAGTGAACCACGGAGATTTTATACGTGAATGATGTAGTGGTTAGTCCACATGAGATATTTGGGGTCCCAAAGAAGCCACCCAATGTAGATATGATTAAATAAATATAATGAATTTTCTTTATGTTTCATCTTAATATATTATTTTACATCACCATCGCATGATAACGTTAACAACTCATCGTGTTCATTATTATAAAGCTGTTTAGTTTAAAAATCTCAATAGGTAAATTAATCCGCTTTTGTTGTTATATATTGTCCAGCTTTATGGAGGTAAAATATCCAAACCTGTGTTGTTTATCAACCACTGATTTCCATCAAATATAAATTGAATTGTCTAAGTACAATCTCTTCATTGAAATAAAACATTAATCTGTATCATGTGGGGCCTACCTACTTTATGACGTCACTCACGTGGAGCTGGAACCCAACGCGTGCTTATCGGCGTGCGGGGGCAAAATCTGTAATATTATATTTGGTTTTGCCCCCTAAAAGGACACCCACGCCCTTCTAAGGCACTTTAAAAGCATCTCTTCTTTCTTCTCTTTCTTCTCACTTATATACTAACCAGTAAAGCCTAGACCCCTAGGTGAGAACTTCTATAAATATGGCCAGACTTCCCCCTTCTTTTAGAGTTCATGAAAAATCACTCTTCCTAACCTATCCTCAGTGCAATTTAATTGCACAATTTGTATTAAACCACATCTGGTCACTCTTCTTACCATACAACCCTACCTATATAAGCGTCGCTACAAAAATCCATCAGGACGATGAGCTGATATTACGTGTGTAATCCCAAGAGGGGGGGGGGGGGTGAGTTGGATTATTTAAAATTTCTTAGATCAAATAATTGAACACAAGTGTATGATCTTTAGTTCACAAAAATATTACTTATTTAAATCACAAGTCAATTTGTATTAAATTTATAAACAAAAACTTGTGATAAAATATTTAAGTACAAGTGTAGACAATATTTAAAACTTCTTGTTAATTAAAACACAAGTATATTTTAAATGAATAATAAGTCCAAAGATTAAGCACAAATGAAGATGCTAACTTTTAAAGTGTTATAATAATGCAAATTTGCTTCAATTCTTATTCACAATATTTTTGTTAGCAAGATTCAATACTTGACTTGTTTTAACAATAAAAGAATAACTTTTAAGTTTAACACTTTTCAAATATTAAGATTCAAGAATATTTTAATTTGATGATATTTCTTACAAAGTAAAAAAGAAAAAAACTTTAGCTTTAAGATTTAAAAGATGTGAAAAATAAAAAATTCAAGTTCAAGTATATGTTAAGAACAATGTAAGATATCAGTGTAGCTTTCAATTCTAACTTGCAAGTATGTTTTAATTGATCTAAAACCTTCTTGTAAATTAGATTCAATTACCAATACAAATCTTTATAAGTCAAATGTTTAAATACAAAAATCTTTTGTTATAAGATATAAGTATAAAAATTTTACAACTTCTAGATTTAAAACTTTTTTTGGTTTAAGGAAATATAAGAACAAATAATGGATTAGAAATCAAATACAAGAGTGTGTGTGTGTAGTTTAACAATAATCAACAAGATAATGAAAAACATAAAGCAAGAGAAAAATAATACCACGATTTTTACAAGGTTCGGCGCAATGGTCTACATCCTTGCCTCAAGCCAACCGCTATGAGGATTACTTACTACCTCTCCTTGAATAGGCGGAGGAGCCTCTCTCCTTAGTCTAGGCGGAGTACCCTCTACTTGAGAATGTACCTTTCTCAAGTTAACCCAATCATTGTAGGCAGATTAGCCTCTTTTGAGAATCACCTTTCTCAAATACAAACCAACAAGAAGAATGATATAAGGATGTACAAAGAACGCTCCTTGAATGAGCAAATAAGTACAACAAATAAAGCTCTAAACTCACTTCTCAATAAAATATGAAAATGAAGCTCAAGAAGAAAAATTAATGATCTTTTCTCTCAAAAGTGATTTGTAAAATCATGATTTTGAAGCACAATGAAGTAGTAAGCAAGATAGAAAGTTGGAGAGGCTTTGGATGAATGAAACACTAGCACAAGACCTCTATTTATAGGCTCCAAAATCAAACTAGCGTTGGGCTAAGTATAGAAATGTCAAATTAGCTATTTTCAAAAAAATTCAAAATTTAAGCTGTTCGGTCGACTGAAGAGAATCACTTGGTCGACTGAATTGTACTTCGGTCGACTGAACCTAAAGGTTCGGTCAACTGAACCAACTTAGATCCTAAAACTTATTTTTGGTAGCCCATTCAGTCGACTGGATGGACAGCCTCAGTCGACTGGATCATCAATCATCCAGATTTTTGGTTTTCCAAAAAGATTTGATCCTTTTATGCTTTGAAAAAATATTTTTAAGATATTCAGGAATCCTATGAGCTTCATAAACATATATCCATGAGTCATATGAGTGTACATACATTCTACAAATGAAATTTACAATCTTGTTCTTCAAGTCTTCAATATCTCAATCATTTTTGCATTTGTTCCACAAAAACTTATCATCAAATAATCTTGATTTTGGAATTATACGTCATGGCTTCCATTGTAAATCTTGAATTGTGTTAAGTGCATATTTCCTGTTACCAAACTCAATTTGCACAATTAGATATATAAGTTTGTTATCATTAAAATTGGTTATTGAAGTCTTGTTAGGCTAACAATTTCTCCCTTTTTGATGATGACAAACACAAGGAAAATAATGTAGAAAAGCTTAAGTAAAGCTCCCCTAACAATAAGCATGAGTAATAATCTTTGAGAGTTGAGAATCTCCCCCTTGCTATATGGATAAGTTGTGAAGATTTGAAGTTCATTTCATTCAAATGGTAAGCCTTATGATCAATATAGATTTTCAATTTAAGGTCAATCAAATAACCACGAGAAGAGTAACATATAAGCACAATAAACATAACCATCCAAGCATAATAAACATGATAAAGTGTAAAGACCATAAACAAGATAAGAGTAGCATTAGTACATGATCCAAAAGTAAAAACACTCTAATGCTCTCCAAAAAGTGAAAATAAAGTGGAGCCTTGGAGATTTCCTTGTTCTGTACTACGCACTATTTCTCCCCCTTTTGGCATTATCAAAAAGAGGCGGAGCCAGATGTATCCTCATTGTCATCACTATCACCAATACCACCACCTGAAGCATCATAAGAAGGTGTTAGTCTAAGGGCTTTTTAATTTGATTTTGATGATTTTCATAATTTATTTTCTAAGGATAAATGGATTTAAAATGATAATATTTTATATTTTCAAAATGAAAGTGTTAACACATTTTGAACAATCAAAGTTGACACCTTAACCAAAAAGGAATG
>JAOTRH010192926.1:0-11549 GCA_034768845.1 Heliamphora exappendiculata
ATTTTTCATTACAAAATATTTTAATTAAAATCGAATATTCGAATTAATTAAATTAACAGAATAAATAAAATCAATAAAAAATTTCATTATCTTGTAATTTCCTGTATCCCGTTAAGATAAGCTTCATGTTTGGATAAACATCCAAACAGTGTTTGAACTGGAGCACTAATCCCAAATCAACTGAAACAGTTTTGCCGCATCATGGATTTTGCGCTGTGATCTAATAGGATTGGGAGACTGTTTGAAACATTCGGGAATTGCGCTACTGATTCAAGCAAAATTCCAGCACCACTGAAACTTTATCTTGTTTTGAAGAAATATTCTTGTGCCACATCAGCAATAGCTCCCTGTGCGCTGGTTTGCCTTCAGCCTTTTGGTTGAGACCGACGGCTTGGGATCCGAATTGCTGAAAACTGCTTGGTGGATTGGGAACCCACTGTTTTGGGCTACTGGCGCACTGTTTCGCTTGCATTAAACCCGGCGCCCCTTGAAGCTTGGAAATCCAACACCAATCCATGGAAACCGGCTATATTGTTGAAATCACCCCAATGGATTGGCTTGCACCTAAAACCACTTCTGGTTTGGAATTGCTTTTGGATTTTTGCGCCTTGGGAAACAACATGCTTTTGAGATTGCTGTTTGGAGTGCGTCGGCGGCTTTTGCCGCGTTTGGTGTTGCGCCGGTGCTTGGGTTTGGCGCCGGAAAAGCTGCTGGCTACTACTTGCGCCGGCGGCCTCTTTTTCCTCCTCTTGTTTTTTATCCAAAAAAAAATTCTGTTTGGCCAAAAAAAACAAATCCGCAGCTTTAAATCACCGGAATCACCGCCGATAGCCGCTGTCTTCCACCACCAGTTGCCGCCATACCTGTTCTTATTATTATTATTTTTAATAAACTAGAAAAAAAAAACTTAAAGAACATAAAAACTATTTTACATCGAAATCTATGTCCCATAGGCTCACATTCGATTTTAAAAAAAATTAATCTAACACGGTCAACTCCGTGGTTAAAAAATTAATTAAATAATCATCATTCATTCAAACCATTCAATCAAATATAAAAATAAATAATGATCATAAAATCGGGATTAGAATGCTTGCAAAACAAAGTTAGCACAGTTCTAATTCTACCCGGTCTCGATAATCGTAATAAAAAAGAAAACGGCTCTGATACCAATTTGTTGGAGGCAAAACTGCTAAAATTATTATTTTTGAAAAACAATTATCGGTAAAGAATTAACTGGAAGAATAAACCCGTGCAACCAAAGTTAATTTAGAAGAATACCTGTTGTAGATCTAATCTTCAACTACGACTTGATTTCGAGTTGAAACTCCTGTCAGATCTTCTACCGTATTCCCTTATGCGATCCTCGAACGTAATGTGGGTTACGATCCTCCGAGAACTTGTACCGGCAGAATCTCGATATATTTTTAAGTCTTGAAAGACAAAAATATTATATCAATAATGATATAAAAATCAATCTTAACTGGTACAGACTACCCGCATATATATAGAGTTACAATAGGGACCTGATGAGTAATTATGAGTAAGACTTCTAGTGGAACACAGATACCTACGGGCGATTTTTGCAATTATGGAAAGACGCAGCGATTTCTGCAATTTTCATAAAACACTGAATTACAGTTCACACCACTAAATGACTATAATTGCACTTTGACGCATAATCTCAAGATCTTCTTGCACTGAGCTCTTGTTATTAAATGCTTACTATTTCTCTCCACATTAAGATTCTCGATACCCGCCAATTAAATTTAATTACTGACAATTTAATTTAATCGGCATCTTTATATTTCTTAAGCCATTTCGCTTAACTTATTTGACAGCCGGATAATTAAATTCACCTGCAAGGTTTGGCATGGTCAAAACTTATAAACATCCTTAAGGGGGTATCGTTAATCCCAATTTTTTAGGACGTGAATTCCGTCAATAATTAATATTTACAAATAAATAATATCGCTATCCAACTTACCGGGAATATAGACTCATATAAGATCACACCCTCTGATTAATCAAAACAACGAATATTAAATATATGCAAATCAATAATTATTTTCAGATTAAGAGGATAAGTACTATTCATAATAACATTGGGGTGTGAATTAATTTATATAGCAGTAGTCAGTACTAAATTAATTACCCAAAATATCCCGTTTAATATATACAAAGTGTACTGGCACAGAGAGTCAGAACAATAGACGACGCTATTATCTGTTCCCCGTAACCAAGACAGGCCTACTAAAACTTTGTGCCACAGTCGTACGGATGGTATGTCCATTTTCATCTAAACTGTGAACATAAAACTTATATTCTGCAAAAATCTAAAATCTGATTTTCTGTGTGTTAGCTATACTCTACACACTAGATTAAACACTATACAGAAAATCGGACATTCATGCATAACAAATAAATAATATACATACATTGCTTATAAAAATTCTCATAAAATGAAAAATAAATTTTATTAAAAATAAAATTAAATACTAAAAATATAGTTTTCAATATACTAACCCTAATATGGACAATGTGTAACATTGTCTCCTTGCTCGTAACAATGAAAACATGTAGCATTGGAATGATTTGAGGATAATTTAACAAAAATATTACTCAAAAACTTTTGTTTCCTTTTTAGTTGGTATCAAATTCTAGTTTTGTCAAAAACACACTTCTGCATTCCAAGAAATTTGTCCAAGTTTTCTTTTTCAAGAGTAAATCTATGCACAATCTTTGTAAGGTCTTCATCATTTTCATTTAAAACTTAATTTTTATTTTTTAAGGACAAAACTTGGTTTGGCAACAAACATTTTTCTTCCTTTAAAGTTTAAATTTCACAAGATAAGGAAAGAACCAAAATTTTAAGAATAGCATTCTTCGCACCAATTTTTCTTAATTCATCATACAAATCTTCAAATGCAACTTGAAGTTCTTCTAAAGAAAAATGGTCATTGGTGATCTCATTGTCATCCTTAGCCATGAGCTAAAGATTAGTAACTTCATTTTTCTCTTTTTCGTCCTCCAAGCTGCTATCTTCACTTTCACCCAATGCAATCAATATTGCTTTCTTGAATCCTTTCTTAAAGTGCTTCTTGAGTTGGGGATACTCAGCCTTCATGTGGCCTGGTTTCTTGCATTCAAAACAAATGATCTCATATTTCTTGTGATCACTATTGAATCTGCTTGATTCTCTCTTAAACTTGTTGGGCTCACTTTCGTGCCCATCTTTCTTGAAGAATCTTCTTCCTCTTTATTTCTTATTTCTAAGAAACATTTTGAACTTTTTTGTAACGAGGATTAAATCTTCATTTTCATCACTTGTGGAGTCTTCATCAGATTCATCATCAAGAATGGAAGATTTGAAAGCTATTCCTTTCTTCTTTTCGCTGTCATCTTCATCATCATCTTGATACTCATCTCATGAGTCATGAGTGAACCAAGAAGCTCCTCTAAGCTTAGTGTGGTGAGATCCTTTGTTTCTTGAATGGCAGTCACCTTAGCTTCCCAACTTTTACGTTTGCATCTTAGGATCTTTCTCATCATCTCTGCATTATAATAAATCTTGCCAAGAGATTTTAGTCCATTAATGATATTAGTGAATCTAGTGAACATTTCAGAAATGGTTTCATCATACTTCATCTTAAACAATTCATAATTGTGAACAAGCATGCTTATTTTAGATCCCTTAACTTGGTTGATTTCCTCATGGGTAACCTCAAGTCAATCTCAAATCTCCTTGGCAGTGTCATGGGTGGAGATCCTATTGAACTCATTTAAGTCAAGAGAGCAATATAGAAGGTTCATAACCTTAGCATTTTTTATATCTCTCTTATATCATTCTCAATCCATTCACTCTCAGGTTTAGAGACAATTGCCCATTCAATAGTCTTGGTAGGTCTTTTGGGTCTATTTATAATAACCCTCCAAAGGTCATAGTCTATGGTGTGAATATAGATTCTCATTGTAGCCTTTCAATAATTGTATTTTTTTTTCCATTTAACAAAGGGGGTTTTATTGGTGGACTGGTCTTCAGACTGAATAGGTACAATACTAGTAGTTGTCATAAAAACTCTTAGATGGTTAAGTCAAAACAAGAGTCCAAGCTCTAATACCAATTGTTAGTTCAGGCAACCAAAGAGTGGAGTGAATTGGATTTAAAAATAATTTTAAAAACTTTTTCCAAAACCATTTAATTTCACAAATAAATATAACAATAAATATGATCGTAGGAAATTAAAGAGGTTAGAGAGAGAAAGAAAAATTGAATCAGACACCAAGAGTTATAGTGGTTCGGCTTCTTTTAGCCTACGTCCACTCCTCAAGACTCCCATTGAGAATATCCACTAGGATCGAATGCTTCAAAGGCGCATTCAAAAGCCTTTTATAGTCTCAAGAAGTTCTTACAATACAATCTCTGTGTTTTCTAAACTCTCTTAAGCTCTTCTTTAAGAAATTTACTTACTCTCTTAAAGGATAAATGGTGACTCACCATATATTACAATAAATGTGAGATAATCAAATATTCACTAACACTCTTTACAAATGATTAAAAATAAATGAGCAACATAGTGTGGGAATCAGCTAGAGGAGTAAATGAGCAGTTAATGCTTTTTGAAAAATTTGAGTTTTGATTTCAAGCAATAGAACAGTGTCTAGAGATTTAAAACTCTAAAAACTTACTCCTTATATAGCAATATGAAGTAAATGACCATTGGTGGATTGGTAGAGGCAATTAATGCTCTAAAATTCTACCGTTGGAACCAGCACGATATTTGAAATACATCGCAGGCGTTGACTTAAAGTCTTTTTGTGTCGAAATAAAATATCTTGGGTTTGATTCTTCAAGTGATTGTGTCGACTTAGTTCTTTGTTGGTGTCGACCTTATTTTTGCATTTACCTCACCTACAAAGTGGTGTCGACTCATGATACATTTGGTGTCGACCTCAAGCATTTCTTCAGTTTTTCTCGTGAGACTTTGGTGCCAACTCATATCTTTATTGTTGTCGACCCATTTTGTTAAAACAGCTACTGAAACTTCGGTGTCGACTCAAAATCGTTGTGGTATCCACCTATTAAGTTACAGTCAGCCTTGAGACTTTTAGAGTCAACTCATCTTCATTTGGTGTCGAGTCAGAAAATCTCAGCCAGTCTTAGTTCTTTTGGACTCGATTCAACTTTGTTTGGTATTGACCCAAAACTTTTGTTTTCGAAAGGAACATTTGTGTCCTTAGAAAGCTTTGTGTCGACCCATTTTGATTTGGAATCAGGAAATGGCTTGTAGCTCTAGTGTCAACCTATTTCTCCTTGGTCTTGACTCATTTTGTTTCCCAGAGGGTGTTCAGGTTGCGACTCATGTGAATTTGGTGTCAACCCGAAAAATCTCGAAGTCTAGAACCCGAAGGATCATTTGGTGTCAACGCAAAATACTTCGGTGTCGACTCAAAATGAATTCCCATCCAATACTGGAGGTGTCGATCCAAAATCATTTGGTGTCGACTCATTTGAGTTCCTGAAACATCTTAAACAAAGTAGTTAAAGTGTCAACCCTAAATTTCATTTGTGTCGACACACTTAAGAATTTTTAGCGTGTGCTTTGCCTTAAGGTGTCGACCTAATTATAATTGGTGTCAACACAAAATATATTCTTCATAGGAACACTGAGTGTCAGCCCATTTGAGGCATAGTGTCAGCACAAATGGCATAAGGTATCGACTCATTTATCACGTAGTGTCAACATTTATCTTTTTGAAAATAATTAAATATAATCTTTTTAAATCTGTTTAATTAAGAAAATAAATTATGAAAATTATCAAAATTTAATTAAAAAGCCATTGGGCTAAAAATTTGAATTATGATAAGTTTTGAAAGCATGAACTATTGTTTCCAATGCCATAATATTTTTAATTCAAATGTGCTATACATGATCTTTTGAAGAAGTATGATGTTTTTATAAAAGTACTATTAATGTTGTGTGGTTATTCCAAAGTGCCAAGTTACAAGGGTTTCTGGCCTTATATATCTCGTTACGAGGGAGGTTACCCAACTATGGGTTTTTTATTTGTCCCTATATGGAAAGTTTTCCGTTAAGCGAGGGTTATTTGCCTTTAAGCTTTTGGGCTGAGTATCAGGTTTTAGCACATACCACTCGTGTTTAGTGAAAAGTGGCCCTCACTCCATCACGTTGCTATTCGTGCATTGGGAATTGAGGTTACGATACTGTCGGAACTCCCGGTCATGAGGTTGACGGCTATTGGGACACTGTTGAGGTTTGGGTTTAGTTTTGAGAATGTGGTTATTCATTAAATTGTGGCGGTTGTGCCAGGAATATATTTTTTCCATACTGAGAAAGTTCTGTAAAATTTGTGATATTTTTATGTTCGAGAAAATACATCGGTTCCTATGATTTTGTGGAAAGTATGATGAACTATTTTTAGGGAGAATTTTTTAGTTTTCTACTGTTTTTTTCTGTTCATGATAATGCTAAGTGCACTTTCTTGTAACCTTTATGATTGCAGATAACAGGAATAGTTAGGAGTTGGTCCACCACAGGCGGTGTCGAGTAGTCTTTGAAGCTGATGTCGGATGTTGTTTTGGTCTTGTTATCTTTGGTTTAGTTTTGGTACCCGGTAAAACATCTTATGATGGGAACTAAGGTTTTGTTGTATTAGAAGCAATATATGCCTCTAGGATGGTGTATCACCGGAAAGCTTATGTTTAATCCCTTTTTGTGAGGGCTTGTGATTGATTAGAAGTTCATGTTCTGGTCTTTTAATATTGTGTTAAGTTTTTCCTTTTCCCAAGGCCGCCGGAACTGCGGCAGGATCATACCCCTCTGCACAGGTTGAGTACCGTGCCTGAGCAAGGTGTGATAGTCAGCTCCCAACGATGCAGCGCCTGAGGTTATTTGAAAACTTAAATGGGAATGGGATGACCAAGAGATGGTCAGCCCCCAGCGATGTAGTGCTTGAGGTTATTTAAAAACCTTCGAAAACCTGAGCAGGCAAGAGTTGACTAGAAGAAGGTCAGCCCCCAGCAATGACGTGTCTGAGGTTATTTAAAAATCTGAACGGGTAAGGGCTGACCAAGAGAAGGTTAACCTAAATGATGCAGCGCTTGAGGTTATTTGAAAACCTGAATGGGCAAAGGCTAACGAGAAAAAGGTCAGCCCCCAACGATACAGTGCCCGAGGTTATTTGAAAACCTAAGGCTACGAGGAATTATGTGTTCATTCCAACATCATTCATCTTACTCTCTAATAAATTGGAATATCTGTGGTTATTTGAAAACCTAAGGCTATAAGGAGTCAAATTTTATTCCTATATCATTCATTTCAGCTGTTAAGCAAACAAAAGTAGGTAATTTAGCAACAATAGAACTTCAGCAAAAATTATAACTCAACAAGATGCTACCAACATTCACCATGCATTCATTAAGCATCTAAGTGTTAAGAGACTAAATTTCCAATGATTCAAACAAAGAAGCAATAGAAGATTAAGGTGTTTCAATAACGAACTACCCAAAAATCAAACAAATTAGAAAGTATTTTTGTGAAAAATAGGAAGAAGAGGTTATGTTGCTGAAGATGGAGGATGACACTGCACCTCATCCTCCACCTCCCCAGCTAAAGAAATCCCCTGGGCGAGCGATGCATCATCATTGTAAGCTTTGATCTGATGGTGGAATGTCTCAAAGCTGTTCTCCCAGTACTCTACAAACATGACTCCTACATCAAGAGAGTTCATGTGATCAAAAATTAGTTGGGAGAACTCCTCTGAGTTTTTAAATTGCTTCTAAATGACAACACTACCAGCATTAGCAGAAGCCTCCAAGGTCTAATATTTGGACATTTGGTCAGACAATTGAAACTCCAGCTCAGATACCCTAGCCTGATGCCTCTCTAGTTGAGCAGCCATCTCATTCTTCACTTTGAGAAGGCCATCTGCTAGTGATCTTGTCCTTTCCAGATTAGCTTCAATCATAGATAGTCTCAACTGGTCAGCCTTTAAATTCTCTAACTCTGTCCTTAGGTTCTTTATCATCTACCCAGCGACAATCAGCTTCTTCTCCATGATCTGCTAAGAAATCTCCTTCCTTATCACACGAAGGGTCAAGTAGTGACCCAAAGCAATAGACTACAATATGGGGGAATTAAGTTAAGCAAAAATATAAGTAAATGGTAGTGATCAATGACTAAGCATGGAGAACAATGAAATAATACCTTAACAGTCTCTCGATGATAACGGTGACCTAGCTCTGTTATACTCAAGTTATCCAGAGCTGACAGGTTAGAGGGTAAGACAACTCCTTCAATCAACTTCAGACCCAAATTGTTGTTGTCCAGAAAGACGAAAGAATCAGAATCCTCATAAGCAACAGTGTTGGGGAAAGAGAAACCCATAACCTCCTTCCCCTTAAATATTCTCTCCTTCTTAGCATCTTTCTCTGCATCACCCTCTTTCTCATCCTTCTCCCCTCCCAAGGAAACTTCTTCTTTTCTCTGAGAAGTCTTGATGGTTTTTAGTGGGGTAGGGTTAGGAACCTATTCCTTGAAGGTAGAAGTATCCAAATCTTTTTAAGGTGCTATCGTCACACGCAACCTCTTCGGTGGGGGGGAGGGGAGGGGGAGCTGAAGCTTGAGAAGTGTTCTGACTTGCTGCCCTCCTCTCATTCAGTTTCCTCAAAGCCTCCTTATCCACTTTGTTCATCACTCATGCATGGAGAAATAAGTGTCATGATCAACCAAATTATTGAGCCGGAGTATAAAGGAACACATAATCCTTCACCTTCTCTATTAGGAGTTTTAGTAGCTTCTGCAATACGAACTAAAAATAAAGCAGCGAAAGAGGACTCAGGACAAAAAAGATACTCACTTAAGCTCTCTGCGGTGACAAGAGTAGATCGGTCCTTATCCTTAAAGAACTGAGCCAGCTTAATTCTCTCTTTTCTTCATTGGAGAGAACAAGGTTTTTTGCACAACCTAAAAAGAAACCCCACACAGATGAATAAGAGAAAGCAATAACAAAAGAAGAATGGCATAGAAAAGTCATGGTACTAACCATCTTTAAGGAGAGCTGTCCAAACACGTTGGATCCTAGGAGTGGAATCATCCAATGCCTCCCAAGGTTGGAGCTTCTAACCGTCTCCAAACATAAAGAAAAAATGATCCTTCCACACTTTGTTGGCTTTGGGGAGATTGGTAATTTTCCCTTTGCGGTTATGAGCTTGGAAGCTAACAAACTCGGTGAAGAGCTCCACTAGCTTGTAGCAATAGAAAAATTCTTCAAGGGTCAAGAAAAACGTCTAATCACCAAGGATTGACCATAGGACTATACATTCGGTCAAAATTCTCCATCCATTGAGGACCAATTAAGCATGAGAGATCTCTAGGAATTATAGAACTTCACTTATAAAGCGTGGAACCAGGAAGCGTAGCTCGGCTTGGAGGACTCCCCTGAAGAACCAAACCTCATTAGGAACGTCAGAGCAAGCAAACTCCTCGGAGGTAGGTATCCTGAGGTGAATTGAACCTGGAATCTGGTATTGAATATTAAATCTCTCAATGTCCAATGCATTAATAGTAGAATGGATGCCATCTGCAATGAAGGGTAGGCAGATGTGACCAACAATAGCATGGGACACTATAATAAGGCCTCTTGCTGAGCCTTGTGAGATACAGAGATCTCTAATAAAGCTAATTCTCAATCCTCTAGAGGAGATGGGAGGACAGGGTCACGGTAAGGACACTTAGCCACTAAATCCCCTTCGAGGGATTCCATAGAAGAACTTTTGTCGATAAGGGATTAATTTGGAATTGAAGGTTTAGGTCTTATGGTGTTTAAAGGAACGGGGCAAGGATAAGAGGCCGAAATTGGAGGATATAGAATTAGAGGAGGAAGGTGAAGGGTTAGTAGGGATAGGTTTATCATAATATATCTCTTGAATTTTCAGAAATGAAGATTCTACTTCTTCACTAGAGCCACTGAGCACCACAATCTCCTTCCTATCACTAGACATTGGGTTTTGCTAACCGCAATGGTAAACCCTAACCTAACTCAACAGAAAGGCCCCAAATGTTGTTCAATTAAAGAACGCAAAACTCACTACTCACAAGAATTCCAACCACAATAGAGGAGAATAAAGATTTGCGAAGTAACTGAGAAAAGTAAAGAAAAAGTACCCGAATTAGAGGGAAGAGGTTGTCTCCAAAATGAAAAGGATGCCTTGGAAATTTCCAAAATCGCCACAAAGCGCTTTAAGATGATTTAATGATTGAAAAACTCAGTTTGAAAACCATTATAGGCGCCCCAATCTTAAACGGCCAAGATTTTTCAAGGATTGGCAAAATCTACGGCTAAAGAGGAGACACGCGGATCATACGAATGGTGGCTATTAAATCATGCGATGGATGCCACGTGTTAAGGTGCACTAACATCACACCTCCCTGGAAATTGTAACTACGTCGCCTTCCATTATGAGTACAACTCAAGGGGTGGACTATAACTATCTACCATTACCATGCAAGGGAGCTGTCTTTTCGACTACTGGGGGTTTTCCCCTGACTGAAATCGGCCCCAGAAGTGAACCATCAAGTTTGAGGAGATCATCCTGCTCATCGAATGTGGACCTCTCAGAGCCACAACATCGGGACCTTGTGGTAGATTTTACGCTTAGTAGATTGTATTTTTGGCCACCACTATGTGATGGTCAAAAATAGGGGACCACTAAAGAGTAATAAGGGTATTTTAGTCAAAATACATATGACCAATGGAGATGAGATGGAAACTCTGATTAGCTCGTGGGGGTCGAAGCAGGTGATCAGTCGTCCCCGCCTCTAAGTAATGACCTTCCAGTTGAGCGCGTTCTTCTTTATCCATCTCTTTAATCCCAAGATGGTTAACATTCAGGCTGACCAGTGGAAGCTCTAATCAGTGTAGCAAGTGGCAAGCACACGTCAGAGGCTTGTGACGTAGATGATCCATCGGAGCCATACAACCATAACCGTTTCGTACTGGGGACCACCCCACGTGTCCCAAGGGTACCGTATAAAGAATCAACCACAATGGTTTTTGAGATTATTCTAACAAAAAGTAATCATTCTTTCTCTCTCTAACATTAGCTTGCTCCCCACTCCACCGAAAAACTAACTTGATCGTCATAGGAGATCCCGCAAGAGACTTTTGGCGCCCCTTCTAATCCTTTGTTGAGTGTTGCAGGTAAGAGAAAGATCATTGGAGACCATTCGGGAGAATTTAGCACCATCATGTACAATTAGATCAAATTCAATGATGCTCTTACTAAAATCCCAAAGGACTCCTCAAGCATTAGTGCTAACATATAATTTTAGTTTGTACACAAAAGTTTAAAAAGTTTAAACAAGTGTGCTTATAATTTTTTGCCTATAATTTTTAAGTTAATTACTGTGGGATCCTATTTTTATAACTTGTTTTGAGATAAATTTTATATACTAAATAGTTATCCCACGAAATCCTTTTTCATATATTTAATGATGTTATGGTCATTTATACCATCATATGTATTT
>JAOTRH010192937.1:0-11549 GCA_034768845.1 Heliamphora exappendiculata
ATCAATTGCTTTAGCTTCGTATCTCTCAAACGTTAACTGTTTTGAAAAAAAGGTCAGTTTTTGTTATATGTTTCGCATTTTTAAAAAATTTATTAATTTATTATTTCTTTTAAAAAAACTATGCACATTTAAACACTTTAATTTTTTTAAAAAAATAAATAACTATAATACAAAAATTAGTAAATAACTATAATATTCTTAGTTAAAAATTTAATTATACTCAAAAAAAAAAAAAAAAACACCGCAACAGTACTCAAATACTAAAGCTTAAAAAGCAAATTAAAAATAGAGAATGTTAAGACATTTTAACAAAACTCAAAAAAAGAAAAATACCTAAACAAAATTATCTCAAACAATTTAATTCTCTTTATCTTTTTTAAAACTACTAAATCTTAAAAATGTCAAACTTAAGACAAAAAAAAAATACTCAAAACACTTGGACTTAAAAGTAAAAAAATAAGAACATAGATATTTTTAACAAAAACTAAAAACAAAACAAAAAACTTTCTAAACAAAATTATCCCACAAAACTTTTTTTTTTCCTCCCTAAAACAACTAATGGTTAAAAGTCAAATTTAAGGCCTCTGAACATCTCCAACAAGTACTCAAAATGAGACTTATTAGCCAAAATAATTAGCTTATTTTGATTTAAGCTATTCTAATAGGACTTTCATATGATTAACTATTATACATAAAATCTTTTCTGCTAACTACATTTAGTTATATTATAAAAAAAAAAAAATTTCTATAATAACTAGCCGGATAATAACTAGTAGCATAAAAAACTTGTTAAAAATTATAAAAATAAATTAGACTAATTACTTTACCCAATAGTCTCACGGAGAAAAACTCTGTTAAAAATATTTTTAATTTAAATAAATAGAAAAAATATAAAATAGTGTAAAGTGTATATATATATAAAATAATTAATTAAAATAAAAATTATACTTTTTTTTTTTCTATTTTGACTAGCTATTTTAAAGAAAAGGATGCTTTGACAATCGGCTTAGAGCCAAACTTAAATATTTTTTTTTTTAATTCAAAATAAGCTCTGAGTTTCATTTCTTAACTTTAGTTTTTTTTTTGTCTTTTTGTTTATTGACTTCTAACCTTTATACTATTTTACATTATTAACCTAAAATACGTTTATATAATTTTAAAAATATTATAATTTTTATTATACAGATTCTTTTAAATAAAAAAAATATAATTTTAAAATTTACTTATCAAAATCTATCAAATAAGATCTATATTAAATATAAAATTATATAAAAATATATGTTAAAATATTATAACTTTTTTTTGACCTAAAATTCTTTTTTTATTTACTTAAAATAATTTTAAGCTAGAGCTTAGCTAGCTTTTGGCTTATTATTTTTTAGTTTTAACTGCCTCTCAAATTCACCAAATGACTCTAAAATTTGACATCTTATGCGAGTTTTTTTCACATCCGTTACGGTTACGGTAGAGTTGGTATTTGCTATTATTGTTCTATTTATTTTCATTTTACCTTTAATTAAATAAATTAAATATATTTAATATAAAAATATGTATATAAATTTTATTTTTTAACAATATAATATAACTAAAATACAAAAATATTATTTTTATTTTTATTTTTTTACTTGTATTTCTTTTTTTTTTTTTTAATTATAGCCATTGATCAATATTATTATTTTAATATCTTATCATATCATTATTATTAATATTAATTTTTTTAAAATAAAAAATATATTTTTTATTATGCTCCCAAACATTTTTTTAATTATTTTTTTTTACCCCGCCCCGCTAATAAACATTATAAACATTATAGAGGTAGAAGAACATATCCCGTCCCAAACCCTCGTCGTTGCCTTCCTTAGACACGGGGGAGAGGGGGGCTAAGGTCCCTCAATTTTTTGAAAACTCATTTTTTATATATATAAATTTATATAAAAAAAAATTTTGTATTTTTTCACAAGTATTAGCCCCTTGGCAAATTATAATTCCTCCACCAGATGGATGTATGCATGTATGAATGGTTTAATTTGGCGTCAAGAAATGGGTTTATTTACCAGTCGTTGGGGGAGGCACGAACGGCTTGATCGAAGTAAGACTTGGCCCTATTTTCGTCTCCCTCACTCTCCCATATCATCTTTCCGTACAGTGACAATACCTCTCCATCTCCGGGAGTCGCCAGAATAGCTCTTCCATAGTATTCCTCGGCTTTAACCATGTCCCTCTCCACCTTCAAAAGTAACGGTAACACACTGTTCAACAATTTTAATAAAAATAAATTATTTTAATTTTAATTTAATATTAGAATTGTTAAATAAAAATATTTCCGTTATTGTTATTATTCATTATAAGTTTAAATAAAATCTTATAGCCTATTAATGTTTCTAATTAGTAACATATTATTTTCTATAAATACCAAAATATTCTAAAGAATTGTGGAGAGAAATGTGAAATATCTAATAAGGTGAAAATGAGAAGAAAAGAATAACATTTTGAGATAAGATTTTTGCGAGAGCGATCTAGTAATTTATCACATGTTGTAGCAATTTTTATTTGACTGGTTGATATTTTTTTAGCGAACGTAAATCTTTAGCAAATAAAGCTTGTAAGCACTCTCAAGTTATATCTCAGAGTCAATGCAATCTCTTTTGAACCTTCACGTCAAGAAAAAAAGTCATTTTAAAATTAAGGGATCTCTTTTTCACTTTTAATTATTTTCATGTTCTATTACTTTTAATATCGTAAATTTAACTCTATTTCGTTTCTAAAAAGGAAAGATTTTTTATTAGTTTTATTTTAACACACGTTAAAGATCAAATTTATCCAAATAAAACAGAAATTGTCACTCAAAAAGCAAACAATTTTTTTTTGAAGTATCGACGAATTGAGGTTATAGGAAGCTTGGAAACTTGAAGTGAAGGTACCTCGTGTAAGAACCAGCCGTAGTTTCTGAGAAGAAGAGAATTCGTAGGGTTTGATTTCAACATCTCCTCGTAATAATCACAGATCTTGCTCCGATCGGCGAAAGAACGGTTACAACAGTCGTCGCCAGGACCGCCACCGCCTGACTTCCTCACTTTAGCAACATCACCGCCGGGAAACCCTAGTTCCTTCACCGAAATTCTACTCTCCGGCAAAGCCACGCCATGTCTCCTCCGATCAAGACCTCTTTCGTTCAACATCAACGATTCTATACTTCCAACCCCCTCGTCATTTTTACATATGTGCTCAGCCTCCGGTATCGTCGCCGGGAAAGTCGGCGATCCAACTCCGCCCAGCCTCGACAGTCCGCGGGAATCCTCACTATCCAACCGGATCGCGTCGGACTCCGACTGCGCCCTCCGTATACCCCTCGCCTCAGTAGAACCGCTTCGGCGACCGATATCCAAATGCAGCGAGATAGTCGGCGAAGCCGAACCGCTCTTGTGGCCGGAGAAGACACCGGCAGAGTGGAGAGAGATTCTTGGCGAATCGGGCGTAAAGGAATGGTGCTGAACCGTGACCGAACCGGTGCGGAGAATTACAGTGTTCATGGTTTCGAAGTCTGATATGAGAGTCGATACTTCACTTAAGACTTCCGTTATTTGGCTGACTATATAGGCAAACTAATTTTTTTTTATTATATAATTAAATAAAAATACTACATAAACATAATATATAATACTTTAAAATTATTGACTAATTACTAATGCAGCGTCAACTTCAATTTTGATTTTGATTTTACCATAAAATTAAATTTTCATGAGCTCACTAAAGCTTATTTCAATAATCCAAACTCATATTGTAGAGTTCATTAAAAAATTCGTTGAAATAGAAAAATAATAATTTTAGTTTTAACTATATTATCATAATATATTTATTTTAAATAAAATAAATAATTTATTTTAAAAATTATATTTATTATCTAAATAAATATTATAACATGGTATGATTACTAACATTCAATCAATCTAAATTTTTTACACGAATAATATCCCAATAATTTCTACAATTAATCGATTTTAACCACTAAAATAAACTTAAGATGAATAATATCCCCAATGTGTTTAAACCAAATAAAAGTTCTCCCATCAAATCCTAGAAAACTATATCAATTGATTGTATTTTAGTTCGTTGCCGTCTTCCAAGTCTTCCTTGAAAAAAACTCAAGCACTAACTATCCACAAGAAAATCAACAAAGGAAGAAAAAAGAAACTTTATTGATAAAGATTGATGAAATATTACAAGTTCCTGAACTAATCTTAACGCTGAGTATGGAAAAAAAAAAAAGTTTTGGGCTGTTTGGTGATGTCCTTTCGTCTTTTCTTTCTAAGATTTAAAAAATAGCTGTCACTATGTTGTGCGAACCTTGTAATTGTTCAGTTTTTCGTAACGGTTGAAATAATTTACGTGATATGTAATTGTTCAGTCTTTCGTAACCGTTGAAATAATTTACGTGATATTTAATGGATAGTTCTCTTTCCTCTTTTCTACCGATTGATTACTAAGTGTCATCTTTTTAGCTTTTAAATAATTCTAAATCATTCCTTAAACATAACTGTTAAAACACCGCGTGATTAATATATATAAAAAAATGAAAAGTTTAATAATTTTGCCTTCTTTTTTGTACCCATACCCAACCCAAAGTTTCTCCATGTCCTCCCACACCATCTTTCCCATCCCTTAAAGTCTCCAACGTCATTTACTCTCCTCTGTTACTTCGATTTGGGGACCAAAACTGCCCCCACACGACCCAAATGAGCTCTCGTGGACTCTTGTCAGATTTCATTTCCATTTTTTTTTGTACCCATAGGAAATCTTCTAACTGTGTTTCATAAATATGATTACGATTGACAAAAGGCTTTTTTTTTCTTTTTTTTTTTTCATTTTAACTTTAAATTGAAAAACTTAAAAAACACGTCCATTGAAAACTCAAAAACTTTTAATCTTTTCAGTTTTTTTGTCTTTTTTCATAAAATAATTTTATATATTTTTTTAAAAATATCATAAATTTTATTATACGAATCAATTTTAAAATCAATCTTCTCATCAATATCGTTAATATCTATCAAACATAATCTATATTGAATATAAAATTATATAAAAATAAATTTAAAAAAATTATAACTTTTTTTTGACTTAAAATTCTTTTGACTTAAAACCACTTTTAGGTTAAATTTTTAATTTTTTTATCTTTTAACTTAAAATCACCTATACGGTTCACCAAATGAACTTTTTAATTATTTAGTTTAAAATAATTTCAAGCAAGAAATATGATTTAATACCAAGTTACCAAACAAGACCTATGTATTGAAAAATAAGGCTCAAGGCCCATGAAATGACAAATATTAAAAAGAAAAGAACATAAATGATGTTTGATGTTTCAGGTATTTTTAAGGTAAAATAAACTTATATAGCATCACACAAGAACACATTTTTGTTTTTTTTTTTTTTTTTTGATAGTTAAGAGGGGAAGGAGACACCAGTGTTTGAACCCTGGAGGTATGCAGACAAAGGGCAGTTTAAGCCATATGAGCTGTACCACCACCCCATAATAACACATTTTCGAGTGCTGTGCAACGTTGCATATTACTGCATGCCACATCATATAGTAAAATAAAATAAGTGGAGTCCGATGCAAAATTTTAATTTAGAGAGCAAACAGTTCTTAGAAGTTCTTATATTGAAAGGCAAATTCAAATAATTTTGAAATATTTAAAATTAATATTATTATAATTACTTTTTAAAAAAAATCAAAATTTAGGAAGGCAGCCACTAGCAATCATGGAGGCCATGTTTGGTTAGGAGAGAATTGATGGGATAAAGATTATGAAACACGCATTTCACATCAAAATTTAATCCAGCATTTGATTACGGGATAAAAATGTTAAGAAATGTTAAATGGATTCAACAAAATATATAAAATCATATCCAACACTCTTCTCACGTGTGATCACAATCTCACACCATTACATGTGAAGAGAGAAACAAACTGTGACAGCTGTACCAACACACATAGTGTACAATAATAAATATAACAAAAAAATACATCACAAAATTTGAACCCAAAACCTCATAGTACTATAGCTTTAATACTATATTAAGTTACTAATTTTTTTAAAAACTTAAACCGTTAACAAATACATCCATCCAACACTTCTAATATAACTTATACCTCATAATCTTATACATAATCCTATCATCTCATCTTTTGTCCTATTCTAGTATCTCATGGTATAACTCATCAATTTTTATCCTATATTAATATAATATTACCGTATAAATAATTGCGCAATTAAATGTGGCCAGTTCAATATAGCATGGGGTGCATGTTCACTCTAATAGCCGGCAATGGTGCTGACTGCTGATCAAACCCTTTAACTAAAAAATTAAAAGTCAGAAAAGACGCGAATAGCTATTTTCAAACTAAAAACGGCTTTTTTGTTTTGGTGAAATTTTCTCAACTTTGATTAAAAAAATATTAGATTACCCGTAACGAGAAAAATTAAAAAATTATTTAAAAAATATACAAATATATATATATAAAAAACTTTTACAAAAGACAAAAATATAATTATTTTTCGGTAGGTAAGACATACACATTATGGCCCACTGTTAGCAACTTAACATGCGGATGTCTCCACTGGCATTCAGTTGCACCTTGCAGGCTTGCACCCGTGCCAATTCTTGGCAGCTAAAGATCATGAGGAAAGTATGCCTTATAATTCCAGGTGGCTACATGGCAACGAGATTGTCACCTAATCCTTACACAAAAACAATGTAATGCTCAACTGATGAAGACACAATACTCTGTGCATGGATGCGAATAATTCGTATAGTTTGTGGGTCAATTCAAGTAATTGATGCCGCATACATATGGTGGACATGAGCTTACACTAAGACGGGCTAAGCGATCACTTTGGCAGACAAGTCCCAATTGCGTGGCACAAATGGGGCATGACTAGCACACATGGACGGCTCTGAATTTTATAAGGTTTAAAGTGAATTTCTAAAATTAAACCATTTTATATTTGTACATACAACAAATTTAAAAGATAAAATTACTCAAAAAATTAATTACAAAAAGTAAGATCACAAAAATTGGCACTTATTATTACCTGTCATTATAATAATTTAAAAATATTACTTAAAAATTAACTTTCTTACATTTTTAGTTACGAATGTATTAATTACCTTTTCTTAACCTCTTCTTTTTTTTATTATTTTTACAGTTTTGCATCAACGAACCTGATAGTTTACAATTGATCTTAACTTAAAGTTTTGAACATAAAAGAATATTTACAATTTGAATTCTTGAGTGGTTGCCTACCTAAACGAACTTCGCTAATGGTTTTTACGTGGACAAAATAATAATATTGGGCATTCTTCTTTTTAATTGACCCTTTGAAAAAAGATAATATCTAAACCTATATAAAGAATCCAAAAAATTTTGGGACCCTGAAAATTAGCCTAGAAACTAGGGCGTAGAGCGATTGCCTTAAGAGCTTTAACTAAAGGCCGATCCTGTTAGCACATGACAGGGCAGTTGTGACTGTTGACCCATGTCCGTGTATAGCCAACCCCAATACGCCAGCACAGCACGGGCAATTATCTACTGAGGGCTGACTCTGTGTATGAATGCAGATAATTCATGTCTTGTGGGTCAATTCAAGCAGTTGATGCCACAGACAAATGGTGGATATGAGCTTGCACTAGCACAGGCTAAACAGCTAAGACAACTTCAACAAACAAGTCCCAATCGCGTGGCACAAATGGGGCATGACTAATACATGACAAGACAGTTATAACTACTGATCCATGTATGTGCATAGCTAGCCCCAACACGCCAACAGAACATGGGCAATTATTTTATGAGAACTGACATGGTCAACATGCCAGCACAGTTTGACATGTTCCATGCACATCATGGGCAATTATTGATAGTTCCAAGTGTCAAGGTGCGATTGTAACTGCTACAGAGTGGGCGTAGGTCTTACATTATGATCTGCACATGCTTAGCGGTTGGGGATGTTAACTGCAGATAACATGTTGTAACTACTTCTTGCCAATAAATAGGCATGGCCTGACTACTTTTTGCACACACAAAGTTGAGTAAGCCTAAGGCATTCTTTTGTATTTTGCTTGGTGTAATAATCGAAGGTTGAGACTTGTTTTTATAATTTCGTGTGCCTTTATGCAATCTCACTGAGTGTGTGAGTTTTTCATCACTATTAGCTGAGAGACTAAGTGCTGCAATTTAGTGTCATCACAGACAAATTAGTGGTTGAGATTGACCCTGAACATGAAGGCCTCCTACACCGCTACACGACCCGATATTGACATGAAATTAGCTGGTGTGCATCACTTTGTACAGATTCATGACATAAACGAGTTCATGGGTTGAAACCATTTTCCAAACCCATATAACCCAAAATCTATTTATCCCATAGTAACCTACTTAAAAGGGTAATATAGTATGCATAAGACAAGAAAACCTTGAACCCAAAATTCCCGTTTTTAATAGTAATGATTTAATTTAATTGACATATTTTGAATGAATGAAACTTGGTAAGATTTTAATTTCTTTATCATACAATAATTATTGACGAAGTCTCCTCTTGATCTAGTTTTGGTTCCCATGTGATTCAAGAGGCAAATGTAGTGTCAGTCCCCGACCCTCGCCGCATATATCTGATTGTCAGATATATGGTCGATTCTAGTGTCAAATTTTCTTTCCTGGGCATTAGAACACATAAAGGAGATTCTACATACGGTCCCACAAACTACCCCACTATCTGTGATTCGTAAGTCGCATCAAGAACATGCACTCCAAACACATGTGACAGTGTGCATTGTTCATTGCAAACGCACTGACCTGAAGAAAAAAGCCATTTGATAGAAAGTTATATACTTTCGATAGTTCATAGTACGGAACCTTTGATTGTACGAGGCACTAAGTCATACTCCACTTGTGTCTCCTGGGCCAGTTGACTCTTTATCAAACCAAATAGGACAAATCCCAACTAAAAAGCAAGTTCCCAACTAAGAACCCTCAACTTGAAGCTGATGAGATCTGGCTGACATCTATAGGGGATGAGCTTAGGGTTTAGCGTTTAGCAAGAATTGCAAAGCTGACTTAGGGGAGGTTTGGTCTGGATGACCTGTGGATTTATTGCACCAATGCATAGACAGTGTCGTTCCAGGCACTGAAAGTTCTCTTTTGACCAGATTATAAGCTTGGAGAGGTATATGTCAATCACTTACTATTTATTAAAGGTGAATGGGTTACTAGGTTTACATAATCTGTCTCCCAACCCAGCACTAACTATTCATTAAACTGGTTACACGGTCATGTCATGCTGCATATGTAATAAACTAGTTGCATAAGAATTGAAAATCTTGACACTTAATAATATACGGGTCATATAACGGTTTACTCATACAATGTAATATTCAAATAATAACACGAACGTAGTTAAACCGATAACATTGCGACCTGTAATATGGGTCATGTTGTTACTCATCAGTCATGTTGATGAATACAACAGGACAAAGACCGATAATTTCCCTCCATATAGATGGCAAGTACAAGAATCGTGCTGATACTATAAAACTCTCACTCAAAAGAGCCTTCAAAAAAAGAAAGAAAAAAAAAGAGAGAAATAACTGAAAGATATTGAAAATTTGAAATCACTGGCGAGACCGTGTGGCATGAAAAAAGATTCAGGATCTCTTTAACCTTCGAAATCTCCACCCCCAAGAACGTGCTGCCGAAAAAAAAAAATTTCTGGAACCCTATACTAAATGAAATCAAACTCGATGAATAAAATGGTTGCCTGATTCCAACTACATGTCAATGACAACAAAGACAACTGCCTCTTCATTCCACTGATTCATGATGAACAATCACATAATAAATTTTACAAGTCTAAGGATCGCATAATAAATTCTACATACCTAACAATCACATAATAAACTTTACTACTCTAGAAATCACATGAATAAGGGAGAGCACCAACCTCTGGAGCAGATCTATCGATTCTTCTTTTGCTTGGAAGTGGAAGATGAGGGTCTAAGATCTTCATTAGTTCTAATTATGAACAGAAGTGTTTCTACGAGCATACCACAAACCAAGCCAAGGATGCCTCCAACAGCATTCTGAAAATTAGGATTAGAGAACCTTCAATTATGGTATTACTAGATGGATAGGAATGATTAATGAGAAAACTAAAAGGAGGGAAATGGGGAGGAAAAAGAACACACCTATAGGCAAAAGAAAAGATAGAAATAAATGGGTAGCAAGTTGGAATAGATTTTTTTTTATAAAAAAATCAAAAATTTAGCATTGTCTGTTTGAAGCTACCAACCATAACAGGAGTGTGGCCAAACAATGCTCTGAATGAAGCATATCCAACCAAATAGCAAGTAAACATTGTCACCACCACATGTAAACCTGTAAAAGTGTTAAGAGTGATGTTGAACTAAGACCTTCCACTGCAGAGTTAAGATAAAACATATTACAAGCGAAATCAAAACCTTCAATTGAAATCTTAGGAGGAGGCATAAAACTGAAAATATTCAACTCAACTCAACTCAACTCGACAAGCCTTAATCTAGAGACATATAATTAGTAATAGAAAATAAAAAAACACATGCAGCCAGAGGATAGCAAAATAAGAATAGCACAAGAATACAGAAACACTTAGAAATGCAAAAACCAAAAAAGGAAAAAATACAAATATTGCAATTTATTTGGATTCAGTTAGTAATCAAGTAGGTCATGAAATAAAATTACTTAAGTTCAGCATCTAATATACAGTATTTGTTGATAATTACTGTGTATAGTGAGACAAATCACATTTCACAATATATCCCAAGAAAAAGAAAGCTTTCAAGTTGCAGATTTCCAACAATATTTTATGCCGTCTGGTTGATGTCCATGTAGATATACGGCTGTAATTTCAAATTATCAACACAATTGATAAAGAATTAACCCCCTCTATGGACCACGTATTCCTCTTGATATAGCTATAGAAGTAGCAATAAAGAAGCATGTTGTCTACCTAAGTTTTTACACGTCTTGTTAGAACAAGAGACCTATTTTTGAGGACCTTTCCAATTTGCACAAAATAAAAACGGTTGAGGTTAATCAAATGTACAATTTTGGATACTCACATTACTTCAAGTGTAAACAATCATTTTCTACATTCTCGTGTCTTTCTTTCTACTCAAACTATTCTTTCTCTAGCTTCAAAGCTCATGCATCTACAACCACACAACATGGTGTATTCATTCTGTACACGGACACAACCAAAGTAACTCCACGATACACTAAAATTGATGTACACCACCATTTCCCTGCTAGCACCCACCCCCAACCGTTTTCCCACTTTCTCAAGTCAAACTCTCCACACACCAAATGATAGTTTTGTGTCATTTAATGCTAAATAAAACACAAGATAGAGCCACTCTGAAACCATGAGATTGTGGGAAGAGCTCTAGATTTTTGGATGTCCAGTCCTACAATGGAATCCTGATTCAATGCCAAGGAAAACTTCTCATTTTGCTATCCA
>JAOTRH010192948.1:0-11549 GCA_034768845.1 Heliamphora exappendiculata
ACATTTGTCTTTAAAACATAAGCGGCCCTATTCACGTCCTTTGTCGTGAGAGATAAGTTTATGACCACATTTAGGTCCACTAGGAGCAAGGTCCAGTTTTCAAAATCTATGTTTGTTTTGTCGAACAAACTTGAAAAAAATAATAATTTTTTACAGTTAAATAGAGAGTTAAAATAATCTAGAAGAAAAGGATATAAAGTTCCAAGAGGAGGTTAGATAACTTGTTATACAATGATACCAGACTATTAGTCCTTCATATAAATGATTAATAGTTCAATCCGATGAATCAACGTAAAACTAACAATTCAGTGAGATAAACTCTAAAAATATAAATTTTGTATGGTTTTTAGTCCAATCAAATTCTCTTTGTCCACCCTACATACTTTTTAGTCTAGTCAAATTCTCATTCTCTCGGGGAAACAAACACGGCCAAAGGGGATTAGAGAAAAGTTGTGCAGTAATTAAGGCTCCATTCATTTCGAAATAATATTTTACTATGAAAAATATTTTACTTGTAAATTTATTTTGTAAAAATTAATTTTTTTACCTTTTATTTCTAAAATCTATCTCGCCAAATTAAATGGAGAATCGTCTTTGATAATTGAATGAAGAAGGAAGACAATACGAAAAGGACACACAATTCCAAGAGAAACCAGGAGACTTATTCAATGAATAAAGTTTTTTATATAGGAGATTAATAGTTGAATTTGATAAATCAAATGTGAGATTAACAATTTGTTGAGATAAAAAAATATGAATTTTACATATTTTTTAGTCCGGTCCAATTTTCATTGTACCACAAACAAAAGCCTCGATTGGCAATTTGGCTTTAAATCAACTTTTTTGTTAAAGTCAATTTAAGTCAAATAAACAAAAAAATCGTTTAATGAATTATAGGAGGGCTTTAAGGCAAAAAAATAATAAGTCAAAATGCTTGACTTAAAATTATTTTAAACCAAAAGATCTTAAAAGGAGAACAAATTTGTTATAATATTTAAAAAAATATTTATACATAATTTTATATTCAATATTAATCTTATTTAATTGATTTTGATGAGTAAATTTTAAACATAATAATTGTTATTAAAAGACAAATGTGTATAATAAAAGTTATGACATTTTTAAAAAATATATAAAATTATTTTATCTAAAAAATGTAAAAAGTTTAAAAGGCTAAATTTTTTTGTATTTTTAAACGAGACTTTTTAGCTATTTTAACTTTAAGTTCAAAGGTAAAAAATAAGATTTTTAAGTCTTTTGGCAAACAAAACCAAACAGGACACGAGGGAATCGGAGAAAAGCTGTGCTCTAATTACCACCTTCTCTCTCTCTCTGCGTTCTCTCTTACTAGTAGATTTGGTCAGCGGGAAGAAGAGGAGCCAGCCATTCTTTCGCCGCCCCAACCCATATCTCTCTCGTGATTTTATCGGTACATGAATAAATTGCACTTTTTGTGCGTGTGTTGGGCAGATTTGTTCCGACGGAATGCTACGACGGTTAAATCTGTTATGCGCGTGATTTTTTGGTCAGTTCTACTTCGAGAGCAGTGCTCCGACTATTCTGCTCCGTAGGTTGGCTAGATGTGCTCCGTGGTGGTTCATCTTCTCGTTTAGGCGGGTACCTTGCTCATTTTTTTTTTTGTGTTTTTGTTATGTTGAGATTTGTCTCTCTTGTTTTATTTTATTTTTTCTTTGTTTTTCATGTCTGTTTGGTGTTCTTTATACATTTTCCTTGTATGGGGGTTGTCTTACCGTCAATGGTGTGGGTTTTTTCTCTCCTCACAATGGAAGTTCGGGGTGTTCTTCGCTCAGATCCGCAGAAAAAGTGTGGTGAAAATGCGATTACCGCTTCTCCTCTGGCGGACGTCGTCAACAAGCGCGACATTTTGGGTTTCAGCTAATTTTAGAGGTCTTTATGACCCATTAAAAACTTGTAAAAGGCCATTGTGCCGATTTGTCATTTCTCCGATCATTTATGGTCCGACTGTTGTACTCCTCTCTAATTAATAGAAGAAAATTATATTATCAAAAAAAAATAACTTAAGTGAAAAAACATGAGGGGCCAGCCAATAGGATCCATGTACAAATCATATCTTATTTACAGATTGGTGTACAAACTGAAGCAGAGAGGTCAATGCAATGGACAAAATAAGGGGCCAATGCCGGCCCCCAACACCACTCCACACTAAGCAGAAAATTATTAAATATTTTTAGAGTATTATATAAGTAATATTATGTAGTATTTTTAACAAATAAATGATTACAATTTATACAATGTGACCTATTTTTTATCTCTTAATTATTCAACAAATATGAGTTATTATATTTTTACAATAAAATTTATCGTTATTATATTAAATAAGAGCACCAAGTAAGCAATAACTACTTTATTAAGCAATGAAGGACAAGGAATCTTTAATCCTTCTGGTATCCAGTTAACATCCATGATTAATACACTCTTAAACTTTAATCTACTTCTCCACAAGTGACCGTTCAGGGGAAAATTATTGAGTAATCATAGATTATCATTCCTAATAAATGAAAAATATTAATGCATATTAAATGAGGTATTTTTTATTTTTTACTTACTTAATAAGGGTGGGTCCGTCATTGTTCTATCTTAATCATTTTTTGCTGAGCAATACTATGAACTCAGAAATAAAACTAAAAAAATTATTCAGAAAGGATTTGAATGATTAAGATTCACTTGAAGTGTGTTTCACATCCTATTAAATATGAATCTTAACTATTCAAATCACTTTCTGAGTAGTTTTTTAAATTTTGTTTCTGAGTTCATAACATTGCTATTTTTTGCTACATGATTGAATGAAAGTACCATATTAGCAATGTCACATGATGCTTTGAGACTATCAAATAATTAATTCCATTCAGGGGTCAAATTATTTGGAACTTTCAGAATGCTATGTAGGTAATGACATGTGGTATTTCTAGTAAATAAAAATATTTGATGCACATTAAGTGGGTTATTCTTGTCTCTGACCTATACATTAATAAAGATGGGTAGACATTATTCTACTCGGAGTATTTTTTGTTACGTCATTGGATAGGAGTATTACACATATAATGTCACATCATACTCGTATTAAATGGGTCACTCTTGTCTCATACCCCTATACAATAAATGTGGGCCAATATTATTTCACTCGAAATATTTTGTAACGACCCAAGTGAACTACTTGCCCATTAACTTAAAGAGCTTAACAACGCAGTTCAAAATACTTAAGTCAAGTTATTAATGATAACCCACAAGTTTCATTATACACCAGACTTATTTTCTATTTTTTATCAATATAAGATGAGTTATCACAATATTCTCCACTCAAATACGCGACGTCTTCGTCGCGTGACCCAAGTTTTTTTCCTCGTTGAAATGTGGATAACAGCCTATTAGACTTTTTTTTGTATTAAGGGTATTTATATTATTGTGTTATATTCTTTTTCAATATAAATAAATATTAGGGAGAGAGGACTTATTAGTTCTTAATACCCTAATCTTTTTTCATGATCTTTTCGCTACCTAAATCATATATTTAAACCAACAAAAGTTTTATATGGTTTAAAGCAAGTTCCTAGAGCTTGGTATGAAAGATTAAGTAATTTTTTGTTAGAAAATATCTTTATAAGAGGAAAGATTGATACAACATTATTTATCAAAACTAACAATGAAGATATACTTATCGTACAAATATACGTGGATGATAGTATTTTTGGTGCTATCAATAAAAAAATTGTGCAAGGAATTTTCTTTTATGCATGCAAAAAGAGTTCGAGATGAGTATGATGGGCAAGCTCACATTCTTCCTCGGACTTCAAATTAAACAAGGGAAGAATGAAATATTTATCAACCAATCAAAATATGTACGAGAATTGCTTAAACGCTTCAACATAGAAGACGAAAAGGTTTTGGGAACTCCAATGAGTCCCTTAACAAAACTCGACAAAGACGAGCAAGAAAAATCGATAGACACTAAGCTCTACTAAGGTATGACTAGTAGCCTATTATAGTTAAATGCAAGTAGACCTGATATAATGTTTAGTGTGTGTATGTGTGTAAGATATCAAGCATGTCTTAAAGAATCACACTTAATTGCAGTAAAAAGAATACTAAGATATTTAATTGGCACCATAGATATTGGCTTATGGTATCCTAAATTCACTTCCTTTGAAATGATTAGTTATTCAGATGCAAATTTTGCCGATTACACAATTGGCCGCAAAATCACTAGTGAAACCTGTCATTTCCTAGGAAAATCACTTGTTTCATGATTCTCCAAGAAACAAAATTCAGTAGCCTTATCTACCGTCAAAGTCGAATATGTGACCACGGATAGTTGTTGTGCACAATTTTTTTATATGAAACAACAATTTCAAAATTTTAAATTGAATTATGATGTTGTACTAATTAAATGCGATAATACAAGTGCAATGAACATTTTTAAAAATCCAATTTTATATTCACGAACAAAGTACATTGAGATAAGACACCACTTTCTTTGTGATCATGTGCAAAAAGGTGATATATTTTTAAAATTTGTATGCACTCGTGGATAATGGGCTGATATTTTTACTAAACCTCTTAATAAAAATTAATTTATCGTCATAAGAAGAGAATTAGGCCTAATACATGTTCGTGAGGTTGTACGAATTTAATTGAAAAGAGTTTTAAAATAAATGAACTCACGTTACTTAAGGCGACTGAACTGGAACTCCATATCGTGAAAAAGGGCAACATCTAGTCGATTGACCACAAATCCAGTCAACTGAAGACTCATCCAGTCGACTAAACCGTCGGGGCTTTAAAATCCTAGGGCGCCGAACAGCACTTCCAGTTCTATCCTTTCATTTTTCACTCTCGGCTTCTCTTTCCTAGGTCTCGAATCCACTTGGTTTTGCCCTCAAAAGGTTTTATTTCATTCCAATCTTCATCCACCATCATTCTAAAACTCTCAATCTTACCTTCCCATCTCTTCATCCTTCCAATGGCTCTAGAACTTGAGGAGGAAAAGGAAAATCAATCGCAAGGGAGGACATCACTGATGAAAATGACAAATTGTTCTCCATGGAACAAGTCGAAGCTCTTTACAAGACTCATCTCCAGTCCCTTGACCCTATCTTCGGTAAAATTCTAGACATGCGCTTCATGGGTGCTTATTTTTCTCACATTTTACGTCTACTAGCTAGGCTTGGTTGGGAACCATACATATTCTATCAGCCCAAAGGTGTTTATCCCCAAATTACTCGTCTATTTTACACAAATTTTATCCAAGAAGATAAAACTTATCTCGATAATCACTACACTCACTTTGCTACTTATCCTTATGAAAAAACATACCGATTTTCTGATCAAAACATTATAAGTATTTTTGGAATAGGTAGAGGCAATTTTATATGTCCACAAATTTCATCTTCATCATTGATCATGGCACAAGAATCCTCTCCCCAAACCTTTTACCCATGATCATGAATGAACCTCTTCTCAATTTTGCCCTCACCCCATCTTACTTCTAACTCACAGTTGAGGCCAAAATTTTACATCTCATCATCACTTATAACATATTGTCTCATAGTGGATCTCGCACCTACATCTCATACCTTAATTAGTTTATATTATAGTGTCTCTACATGAAAAAATCCCTTGACTTTTCATCTTTAATTTGTCAATGGATGCTTTCTAAAGAAAGGTCCAAAAGGCATACCCTTCCATATGGGGCTTTTCTCACCCCACTCTTTGAGTCATTAGGGTTTTTATCATCTTCATCAAATTTTCTTTCACACAAACCCTCTGACTTTTTCACCGCTACTACTCTAAAGCAAATGGGATATAGTCTACGAAATAGGGAATGGCACCACAAAACTCATAGGCCAACCCCTCAGGTTGTGCAAGAGGAAGATGAGGCTGCCGCCTATGTACAGGCCGATGCTCATTCTCTTACTACTCCATTAGTACCTCTACCTGCTCCTACCACTGCTACTGCTACTGCTATTGCTCCTGCCCTTGATCCATCCATACAATCCTTTTTAAAGGCACTGGTCAAACTTTCTCAAAGAGGGTAAATAAACAGTTTTCCAAAATCAACTCTCGCCTCACTCGCATCGAGGATGCCTTAGGCATTCCTTCCTATGACGCTTCTTCACCCGAGGATGATGGTGATGGCGATGATGCCGAGTTTACCTCTAGCTCTGCTTCTTTTTTATAATGACAAAAGGGAGAAAAGAAAGCAAGCAAAATAAAGAAGAACATCTATGAAGAACATTTATGGGGCAGAAGAAAGAAAAACATCTATGTATTTCATCTAACATGTATTTTTGCTATTTTTTGCTACTCTTATGTTTTTGGATAATGATACATTTTGACCTTATGTGAATGGTTGTTTATTTTATGAAAGGTTGGTTATATTATTCAATTTATACATCTTTTTATCGAAAAATATGCATGATAGTTTCCTACTCATTGAATTTAAAATGATCTTTATTGAAAAATAATTTTTACATTCTTATATTGATAGATGATCTTTATTGAAGAACGATCACAATATCTAAATGAATGCTTGAAAAAGGCTTAACATTTGAAAAGACGCTTAAAAATTTGGAAGATATCCTATAAAACTTAAGTTTTCAAAAGTATGCTTAAAATGAAATTCAATTGTCTTCACATCTATGCATATTGTAAGGGGGAGTTTTCAAACTTATTATTATGTGCTTATTGATAGAGGGAGTTCTATATAGTTTATAACATTATTTTGCTATGTGTTTGCCATCATAAAAAAGGAAGAGATTGTTGGCCTAACAAGGTTTTAATGACCATTTTGATAATAATAAACCTAAGTATCTAATTGTGCAAATTGAGTTTGTTTACAGAAAAAATATGTTTAGCACAATTAAAGATACAAAGTGGAAGCCATGAAAAAATATTTCAAATCATACACTTTGGCTACAAGGTTTTTGGAACAAGACAAAAGTTGAAGGATTAAAGACAAAATTTTTAAATTTTATTTGTATCAAAATTAGGATCTATGTAAATTCATGACACTCATGATTATATCTCTTGAAACTCATAAGAATCTTAAAAATATTTTTCAAAAGAAGAAGTAATCAAAAACTTTTTGAAAATTAAAAATTCTGGACTTTTATAAGTTCAGTCGACTAATGCATAGCATGCAGTTGACTGAAACTAGACTGCTAGAAAGAAAATTGGTTCTAAAGCAGTTCAGTCGACTGATCACTGAGTCTAGTTGACTGAAGGCTAATCCAGTCGATTGAATGGGCTATTCAAGTCGACTGAATAAGCTTAATTTTGAATTTTTGACTGAAATAGCTAGTTTGACATTGCCATACTTAGCTCAACAGCTAGTCCAGACTTTTGGCCTATAAATAGAGCCCTTGTGCTCTAGTTTTTCTCACTTCAAACATTCTAATCAATTCTCTCATATTCTTACTTCTTGTGCTTCCTATTTTTTGAGTTTTTCAATCAGTTTTTGAGAGAAAAGTTTGTTAGATTCTTCATAGAACTTCATTGATATATTCTTTAAGAAGTGAGTTAGTGTGTTAACTTCTTGTACTCATCTGCTCATTGAAGGAGCATTTCTTTATATTCCATTCTGTTGTACTTGATAAGGGTATTTCTCAAGATAGGTTAATCCGCCTATAAGGATTGAGATACTTGAGAAGGGGATATTCTCAAGAAAAGCTACTCCGCCTAGTCTAAGGAAAGAGGCTGCTTCGCCTATTGAAGAAGTGATATTGGAAATCCTAATAATAGTTGGCTTGAAGTAAGGACGTAGGTCATTGCGTCGAACCTTGTAAAATATTGGTATCGTATCTCTAACTTGCTTTACTTTTTATTTTCATTGTTGTATTGTTACTTATATTTGTATCACACACATTTAATCATTTACTATTAAAATTCATACTTGTATTTTAATCAAGAAAGTTTTGAATCTGGTAACTTCATTTTTCAAAGAAAAAGTTTTAATTCTTGTTAATTAAAATCTATACTTACGTTTTTAAATTTTCAAACAAGAAATTTTGAATAAGTGAATTAAAATATATACTTGAGTTTCAATATTTAAAATAATTTTTTTTTAATATCTAATTCACCCCCTCTTGAGATTACATATAAACTGTTATATTCTTCTTCAAATATCCTTTTACTTCATCCAATCATGCATCGCTTCAATACATAATATCAACATCCATTACTAATATTAGTGTGAGTGCATAGATATCTGAATTATTATTAGTTTCACATTTTCAAAATGATATCATTTAACGGTTCAACTAGCAATTAATTGTAGAGAGCGACTATATGAAATAAAGTGGAGATGATCATTACATAGTCATCTGCCAGTGACTCACCATCCTTATTACATTACTTCGCTGGTATACTTTATCATCTTCTAGCGAGTGGAACACTGTTTAAACTATCATTTTCATTCTTTATAATATCACAATTTCACAACTATTCAACAATTTCGTTATCTATTGATATGATCAATGTCACATAAATCATTATAGAGCAGTAAATTGAAACGTAAAAAAAATTAAGAAAAAATAGAGGAATAACAATAATTCTCTAAGCATACAATTCTTTCTTAAATATTATTAAAATATATTTTTTAACTTGAATAAAAAGTCTTACAACGCAATCCACAATGCTTAAGTCCAAAGTAATTAGTAGTAACTTACAAGTTTTTTTATATACTAGATTCATTTTCTATTTCGATGGAATACCACAATATCTCTCACTCAAATATGCGACGCTCTCATCGTGTGACCCAAATTCTTTTCTTAATTGGGATGTAGATAGCAGCCCATTAACGTGCACAAGTTATATAATCTTAAAGCCTCTACTCTTCTTTGGAATCTCTACTTTTCTATCTACACCGCCACGGAACCCTACATGTGAACCGTGGTTGGCTATAATACCATTTGTAACGATCTAAGTGAACCACTGGCGCAATAACTTGAATAGAAAACCTAACAACGCGATACAAAATACTTAAATCAATTTATTAGTAGTAGCCCATAAGTTTCATTATATACTAGATTTATTTTTTATCTCTCATCGATATGAGATAGGTTACCACATATTTTTCATTATGTCACTAGATAGAAGTACTACGTAAACAATATTATACAGTATTCCTGGACTACTGAATAATTATTCGCTCAGGAGTAATGAATTTGTGTCATAAATTATATGTCTCTTTGTTTTAATGTATTAAAAATTGTGAATAATGTGAGAATTTTAAAGCACAAAGTTCTAAAAATATATTCTAACGGTTTTAATATACTAAGACTAAAGAAAATACAATTTTTGTGACTATAAAATTTTGTTTTTACCTCATATGAATCTTTGCATACTTAAAAATGTGTGTTAAATTCTATATAAAGGGAAGGGTGTTTGGCAAAGTTTCTTGAACTAGCTTTTGATTTTTATTATAAATTTTAGTAATAAATTATAATTTTTTTTAAATATTTATAATTTTTATTATAAATTATAATTATTATTTTTTATTTTAATTATAAATTTATTTATTTATTAAATACTCGTAACTATTATCACAAAGCACCATTTATAAACTATTATCTTTATTAAAAAAATAATAAAAAATGACAATCGATCTGCGGAGTAAAATTAGGAAACCGGCTAGCCAAATTCCCTTTTTCAGCGCAGCGAGAGCGACAGCGATTAGATTTGTATTATATGGTTGCTAATACTTTCTTTGTCCTTTTATAACTTGCTTGCGTCCACAACTAATCTCTCAACGTCACCAAGTTGATAGGTTGTGTACAACCTAACCTAATAAATATTAGGCTGTTTGGAAAAGTTAGAGTTTATAATTTTTATTTTTTTATTATTATTTTAAATTATAAATTATAAATTATTTTAAATATTTATAATTTTTATTATAAGTTATAATTTTTTTATTTCAATTATAATTTATAATTTTTATTAAATACTTACAATATTTACTACAAATTATAATTTATAAACTATTAGGTTCCATTTGTTTTGACGTTAAATATTTTTGAATAAAATATTTTATTTATCTTTCATTGTTTAGTTGATAATACCAATGAAAAATATTTTTTTTAATAAAATATTTTACTTTTTTAAATCAAATTTGACTTATAAAAAATTAACTCGTAAGTTAATTTTAAAATTGAACCTTTGTACACCTTCACCCAATTTTTTCACCAAATTTTTTTTATTGAAAATATTTTTTAAATGTTAACAAAATACCAAAAAATACAAGTAAAAAAATTTATTTTTATAAAATTATTTTACAAGTAAAATATTTTTCACAATAAAACAAACGAAACCTTAATTTCAACAATCTCAAACACCACGCAGTTTGCAGCTTCGACTTTAGATATTTTTGTCATATTAGTAATCCTAATTATATATATGTTGTAATTTAGAACCATTCTAAATGCAAGCTTTTATTATTTTCATTATAGTAAAACTATGCAACTGCTGTGGACGTAATTTTCACGGGTCAACTTTGTAAATTTGAATTGTACTCTTGTTCTTGAATTTTTTTTTTCTTTCAACTCTCATTGATCCTAGGTAGAATTTGTTATAACTCTAACATTGGCCTCTTTTTAAGCTTAAATTCCCGATCTTTCGAAACCCCCCCTCCCTCCCCAAACTCATCATGTCCAGCAGAAGAGTGAGAGCTTCAAGAACCATTAATGAAGAAGATGATGAGATCAACGATCTCTTCTTGAAACTACAAGCAGCACTACCACCACCTGAGTCTAGTTCAAGGTGCACTTCAAGGGTATGATATTATGTGATTCTACTGTAAATTCAACCCTACAATTGTTCATTAACGCCATGAAAACTTGTTATATATATAGCTCGAAGAGATTGTCTTGGGAGAAAATGTGATCATAGGACTGAGGGGGAAAAAAAGGAAGAATAAGAAGAAGAAGAAGAAGAATGATGATTTTTGTGTGTGATTTTGTTTAGGTACCGGCCGCGACGTTGAAGATTCTCGAAGAAACGTGCAGTTACATCAGGAAGCTTCACAGAGAGGTGGATGGTCTGAGCGAGAGACTTTCTCAACAACTGGCAGCCATGGACTCCGGTGGTGTTCACGCCGACATTCTTAGGAGTCTTCTGCAACAATAATCTCTCTATTTCTCTATCTCCATCGGTGTTCTAAACCACGGTATCTGAATAAGTATAGGCATTAGTGATACTGTCATGTATCAGTATTACTATCACTCAATGTCGAATATTATAGACCGGTACATTGATAAAAGGTCAAAAATTTCGTTACATATCAACTACGGCCGATATATAATTATATATATATATGTGTGTGTGTGTGTGTGTGTGTGTTTAAAACCCCGATCTTCATTGCTATGTAAGAATATTTCTCTTTTCTGAGATTTGGTTGGGAAGCTAGTAAAGAGTAATGTTAGTTAATTAACAACCAATGTGATATCTATATACTATATAGTTTTTGTTCTGTGGTTCTGTGATGAACAATCATATCTTTGCTCAAGGATTGATAT
>JAOTRH010192959.1:0-11548 GCA_034768845.1 Heliamphora exappendiculata
TCTCTTTTCAATCCATTGTGGTGAGTTCCTTTCTTTCTTCGTCAATAAAGTTATGATTTGAAAACTGTGTAATGTGTGTAGTTCGAAAGTGGGGTATTGAGCTTGAAGTGCTCTAATGGATTTCCAAGGGTTTTTAGCTAATGTAAAATGTGATGAGATGTTTTATATTTAATTTTATACACTTTATATGTAGAAGTCAGTGGTCAAATTTTAATGATGCTCTTTATTATTACTTTTGACTTTTATTCACAGTAATTCAAATGAAATATATATTAGTCTTGTGCCAATGAATGTATTGATTAAGTTTCATTCATCAGACAGATGTTTTGGTGGTCATCTGTTAGAGAAATTAGTAGCTTGGTGTTCATCTTTGTTGCTGCCATGTTTTATTGGATGTGGATTTATCAGATAATACTCATTCTTGGTGTTGGAACATTTAATTTTTTTTAATTTCTCAACTCGCATCTTTAGTTTATTTGGTTTTCTTAAAAGCGTGTGTTGAACTTTTGTCATGTCTCACCTCCTCATAGTAGGGTTATTGTAGTTGATGCTCTACAATGCAAAATATAATGATGTTTCTATAAGGATTCTCAAAGACAATTTTGCATTGAAGAAGAAGTTAGTTGTTGTGGGACAAAATTTTCAGGTGCATTGTTGTGCACATATAGTCAATCTTTGGTGCAAGATAGGCTTAGTTAGATTGGAGATACATCTTTTGAAGCAGCAAAGGGTTGCATTATCCAGTTCCATGATATTAGATAACAATTGCAATTGTCTCTTAAAAAAGTGATTTTAAATTGTCCTACCTGTTGGTATGGCCATATATGTTGTTCGCGGTTGCATTGGATTCCAAGATACCAAGACAGAGATTCAAGTTTTCTATACGAGCCAAGTGTTCAAGATAGGGTTAAGGTAGAAAATGTGTGTCAAGTTTTAGATTTTTTTAATGAAGTCACAAATATTGCATCAAAAGTGACAATCAACTCCTAACTCATTCCTCCTTAAGGTTTGGAGGGTAAAGGAAGTGTAGAAGAAAAAGTCTGTTAGTGATAATGACTATATTCAAGCAACGGCTTTACATATGAGAAAAAAGATTGAAAAGTATTGTCGTGAATGAAACTTGTTTGTTGAATAGCTTGATATACATTGTTGGGCCCATTTCCTAACAGCTTAAGTTTTTGAGAAAATTGGTGACTTAACATAGTTTCAGAGTTCTAGTTCCATGAGGTCTTGGGTTCAAGTCTTATGATGTGTTTTTCTGTTATATTTGTTATTGTACACTCTATGTGTTGGTGCAAGTATTCAGTTTGTTCGCCTTTCCATGTGCGAGACAGGGTCACACGTGAGAGTGAGTGTTTGATAGCTTGATATACATTGTTGGGCCCATTTCCTAGCAACTTAAACTTTTAAAAAAATTGGTGACTTAACATTGTTGATGGCAATAGCTACAATTTCAAATCCAAGAAACAAAATGAAGCTTGTTGAGTTTTGTTTTCAGTATTTTATCTCGAGGTTGAAGCAGCTCAAAATATTTTTATGGTTTGTGAGGTCTTACATGAGCTACATAATGAGTGTATTGGCATTTAGAAATTAGAAAAGTTGAAATTATCTGCCTCTTAAATCTGAATTGAATGTTTACTTAGAAGAAAGTGTGTATATTTGTGGTGAGGTTTCAGGTTCTCATTCTAATGCCTTGGAATAGTGGAAAGCGAATAATCTCAAGTTTCCTATCTTATCAAAAATCGCACGAGACATATTCTCAATTCCATTTTCACGGTGGCTTCTGAATCTACTTTTAGTGCTGATGGTAGAGTTATTGATTCATATCATGCATGTTTGTCTACAAAAACTATACAAGTTTTGTCTGTGGAGCTATAAGAAGACATCAAATGTAAGTATAATATTTGGTTTAACATGTGTTTGTATAATGAATTATACTCCATCCATTAATGACTTATTTTATTTTGATCAAATATCTAAAAAACTAACATTCAGAATGTTACTTCTTTTTTGTAGAGAGAAGAAGATTTGCCTTATGAAGAAATTGTGTTAACTTAGTCGTATGGTGCCAAGGATGCTTTATTTTATTTCTTTTGATACAAAGTAAATGTATGTTGAAAGGCATAGTTACTAATATTTTTCAGTTAAACAGAAGAAAAAAAAATTACAGCTCCTTAGTTGCTGTATTGGGTGAACAGTGACAGCACAATTTTCAAGTTTTTCTGCATTTTTCCTTTATCTGCAGTTAGCCATGGAATTGCTATCTAGGTTGATTTTTCTTTATGAGTAGAATTGTGATTTAGCTTATACTGAAGTTCTTTAACGGTTATTTATGGCAGGGTATATCCCCAGGCCAAGGCAGCTAGAAATATTGTTATGGTTCATGAGGTCTAATATGAGCTACATAATGAGTGTATTGACATTAACAAATTAGAAAAGTTGAAATCATTCAGCCTATCTGAATTAGATGTGTACTTAGTAGAAAGTGTGTATATTTGTGGTGAGGTTTCAGGTTCCCATTCTAATGCCTCAGAATGGTGGAAAGCAAATAATCTCAAGTTTCCTATCTTATCAAAAATCGCATGAGACATATTCTCAATTCCCATTACCATGGTGGCTTTGGAGTCTACTTTTAGCACTGATAGTAGAGTTATTGATCCATATCATGCATCTTTGTCTACTAAAACTCTGCAATTTTTGTCATGTGGAGCTAATTGGTCACAGATTTAAAAAGACATCAAATGCAGTATAATATTTGGCTTAACATGGGTTTGTATAATGAATTATACTCCATCCATTGAGGAATTATTTTATTTTGATCACATGTCTTCAAAACTAACATTAAGAATGTTTCTTCTCTTTTGTAGAGATAAGAAGACTTGCCTTACAAAGAAATTGTGTTACCTTAGTCATATGGCACCAAGTATGCTTTATTTTATTTCTTTTGATATGAAGTAAATATATGTTGAAAGGCATAGTTACTAATATTTTTCAGTTAAACAGAAAAAAAAAAAAACAGCTCCTTAGTTGCTGTATTGGGTGAACAGTGAGGGAACAATTTTCAAGTTTTTCTGCACTTTTTCTTTATCTGCAGTTAGCCGTGGAATTGCTATCTAGGTTGATTTTTCTTTATGAGTAGAATTGTGATTTAGCTTGTACTGAAGTTCTTTGACAGTTATTTATGGCAGGGTATATGGGACATCTTGATTTCATGATTTTGGTTTTGTCTTGAGTGGTTTTTTGCCCTTTAATATGTGGTTGTTCTATATCATTTTGGCAATAGGGCTTTGAGCCACTTTTTTAAAATTAACTTACATATTGTATTGCTTCCTTTTCCGAATTCAACTATATACTCTAGCAGGTAGGGGTGTACACGGTCCGATTTGGACCGATTTTTAATAAAATGGGGAACCAAACCAATTTCGACGGTTTCAGTGATTTTAGAACTAAACCAAATTGTATAATTTGTAGAACCAAACCGAACCTATTATTGACGGTTCGGTCCCAGTTCAAAACTACAATTCTATTAATATACAATGCTCCAATGTAAACTGCTAAAATCTAACAAGAATCACATTAAAACTCAACAAAAGTAACGAAATTTTTTTATGATTCAAAATAGTAGCACAAAAAAAACATAATTGTTCATCACAGCACACAGCAATAACTTCAGTGCTGAACATATATACATTGAATTAAATATTTCGAACCGGTTCGGTTAAGAACCAAAACTGTGGCCTAAAATCTGTGAACTGATAAGTAGTATGCGGTTTACATATGTTTAAAACCAGAACCAACCCAATTCAGAGTAAAACCGAACCAATTCACACGGATTGGTCCGGTTCAGACTGGTTCTTCGATTTTTTCGGTTTTTGGACACCCCTACTTGGTAGCTTCAGTCTTTAAAATTAATATCTTTATTTTTTATCTGATGACTGCATGACAGCCTGTAGATGTTTTCCAAATCTTATTTTTAATCTTTTTTATTGTGGCTTCGTGATGATGTGCAAAGACTACAAGTCAAATTTTCTAATTTGGGTTCTGATAACTTAATTTGGACCTTCTGCAGCTCTTTTGGAAAGCTCCGGATCTCTTTTTCTTGGAAGCTACATTCTACAATTTAGTTTGCATCTTCCTTCCCAGATAATGAGCTGCAGGGAAGAGTGGTAATTGATAAGATCAATAGAGGCTACCAGGCTGGTGGAAGGGAGAGAAGTTTTGAATATATCTACTAGGAAAGACAATGTTTTTGTAATGTAGTGCTTGTATGCGAAGAAACTTTGATTCAGGGGACAATTGGACATTCAGACAAAGAAGCTTTCGACTTCTTTTCCTCACTTTTTTTAAATCAGTTTTTTGAGTGTGAAGCTATTTGTCATTTCATACAATGGATGATCCAGCTAATGAAGAGCAAAATCTGATGGCAATGCCTTTTTAGTGAATTTTATTTTACATTTTAAATTTATTGTGGTTAAGCAATCACATGGATAGGGCTGCGGTTGTCTTTAGACACTAGAGTTCCTTTTGGTATGTTTTTGAGAGGGAACATGATTTTACTTAATAAAATAAAAAATTGAATATTACTTCAGGTAAGCTCGAGCTCGATCTAGCTCGTTTATGTTATTCGAGCTCGAGCTCGAGTCGAGTTCAAACAGTTATTTAAACAAGCAGAGCTTAAACAAATTTGATAATTTTTATTTTAGCTCGACCTGAGTTTGAACATCATAAAAAAATTTCAAGCTCGTGAAAGCTTGGCTTAATTAGGCTCATTTGCACCCCAAACTCTATCTCTTCACTAGATAGCACTTGGTAGAAGACAAGGAATAATGAGAAGCCGTATCCAACTGAATAGGCAAAAACACTTATTTATATTAAAACGAGAAAACACCATTACAATCACACACACACACAATAATAACAATAATAATAAGCATATAAGCATAATAATAATAAGCTACTACTAACACCCCCCTCAAGCTGGAGTATATATATCAACCACGCCCAGCTTGTTACATAAATAGGAGACACGCGGATCTGGTAACGCCTTGGTGAAAATATCTGCCACTTATTTACCAGTAGGAATAGAGCCAAATTTAACAACACTTTTTTGATATTCCGCACGGATAAAATGGCAATCAACTTCGATATGCTTCGTTCTCTCATGAAAGACGAGATTTGTGGCAATATAAATAGCAGAGATATTATCAACCCAAAATCGGGCCGATCCTATAAGAGGGAAGTGTAATTTTGTCAAAATCTGCTGAAACTACATAATCTCAGCAGTAGCTAGAGCCATAGCTCGGTATTTAGCCTCAGCACTAGACCGGGATACCACAGTCTGCTTCTTGCTCTTTCAGGAAACTAAGTTTCCACCAACAAATATGGAGTAACCAGATCTCCTGTCAAAAGTGCAGCAAACCCAATCAGCGTCAGAGTACCCTTCTATGCCCATATGGCCATGATCAGAAAACTAGATGCCCTTCCCCGGGTTTTTGTGTAAGTACCGAAGGATGCGTAACACCGCTTGCCAATGAGGAACACGGAGATCAGACAAAAACTGACTTACTACACTCATTGGATAAGCAATATCTGGACGAGTCATCGTAGTAAGATAATTCAGTTGTCCCACTATACGGCGATACTGGTCAGGATCAGAAAGAGGCACTCTTTCCTTCGGCTCTAGTTTGACATTAGTCTCCATAGGTGAGTCCACTCATTTAGCATTCATATATTCTGCACGCTCTAGAATGTCAAGAACATACTTCCGCTGAGAAATGAACATACCTTTCTGATTCCTGGTTACTTCAATGCCTAAGAAATATTGAAATTCACCAAGATTTTTCGTCTGAAACTTGGTGCCCATGAATGATTTAAGCTCAGCAATCCCTCCGCTGTCATTACCAGTAATAACAATGTCATCCACATAGACGACGAGTAATATGCATCAAGCTGAGGTGTGACGAAAGAATACAGTATGATCCTATACTGATTGCTGAAGACCAAACTGCTGTACGACGGAACTGAAACGACCAAACCAGGCCCTGGGAGACTGCTTCAAACCATATATAGAGCGCTTTAATCGACATACATGATTAAGGGACCCCTCCTGAGCAACAAAGCCGGGTGGTTGCTTCATAAATCTCTTCCTCCAAATCACCATGAAGGAAGGCATTCTTCACATCGAGTTGATATAAGGGTCACTGATGGGATGCAGCCAGCGATAAGAACAGACGAACGGATGCCATCTTCGCAACAGGCAAAAAGGTATCAAAGTAGTCAAAGCCATAGGTCTGAGTATAGCCCATGGCCACTAAACGAGCCTTCAAACGCGCAAAAGTACTATCAGAATGAAGTTTGACTACATAAACCCATTTACAGCCGATCGCAGTCTTCCCAGTAGGAAGACTTACCAGGTCCCATGTATTATTAGCCTCAAGAGCATTCATTTCCTCAATTATAGCCTTGCGCCAACCTGGATGAGAAAGAGCATCTACAACAGAGTAAGGCAAAATATGCTGATCAAGGGTATTAATACCCTGCTGGACAGTAGCAGGTAAACTACGATAGGATGTAGTATATAAGAGATGATCTCTATAAATACGATAAGATTTGCATAAAGCAATAGGAGGGTAACTTACCTGATCAGAGGTTAGATCCAACTGAGGAAACACTGACTTGAGTAGAGGAGAGGTGGTGGGGCATGGTAACACTGAGGAGTCGGAGGATGATGAAAGAACAGGTGCATCTGAGGTAGCAGGTGGAGACTCCTCGGGAATATCAACCGAAGGACTAGTCACAGGAGAAGATGCTACTAGTAAATCAGGAGAGAACTGATACAGCAGAATCTGATCTAAACCATGATCAACATAGGAGAAAGGCGGAGTGGCCAAGCCATAGAATGGAGTAAATTCAACAAATACCATATCTCGGGAAACAATAAATCGTTGCAAGTCAGGACTATAACACCGATATCCTTTATGAGATTTAGGATATCCCATGAAGTCACACTTTAGTGCGCGAGCATTCAACTTTGTCACAGTGGACCTAGTATCTCTTACATAGCAAACACACCCAAAGATCTTGAATGGTAAGAAAAAAAGAATCTGCTGAGAAAGTAAAATTGACAAAGGTGTAGCATCATGTAGAACAGAGGAGGGCAATATATTAATAAGATAACATGCAGTCAATACAGCTTCACCCCAGAATATTTTAGGAACCCCATATGAAACATCAAGGCACGTGCTGTTTCCAGGAGAAGTCTATTCTTTCTCTCAGCCACCCCATTCTGTTGAGATGTGTCAGGGCATGATGTCTAGTGAATAATCTCATGTGTACGCAGGTATGAACCCAACAAGCCACCAACGTACTCATCTCCATTATTACTACAGAGGATTTTCATAATTGTGCCAAATTGAGTGTGGACTTCATTATAAAAGACAGTAAACACAGTAGGTAATTCAGACCGCTTTTTTATAAGATAAAGATAAGTAATACGAGAATAGTTATCAACAAAAGTCACAAAGTACCGAAAACTAAAAAAAGATGTGACAGGACACGGGCTCCAGATATCTGAGTGAACTAAATAGAAAGGACACATGGCTCTATTATTCTGTCTGGACACATATGGCACACGCAGGTGCTTAGCAAATCTACACAACTCACATTCTAATTGTGTAACCTGACTTAAACTGGGACATAATCTCTTTAAACTTGGCAAGTAGGGATGACCCAGCCGACAATGTATATCCAATATCTAAGACAATCGCTCGGAGCATGCAATATCCACAGTCTCATCCAGTACATACAGGCCACCTACCACCCGTCCTCTACTGATAGTATTCCTCAAAACTAAATCTTGAAAAACACCATGATCAAGAAAGAAAGTTACCGAACAGTTCAGATCCCTGGTAATACGACTCACATATAGTAAGTTAAACGGATTAGTAGGAGTATGTAAAACATCAAAGAGTGTAATGGATGGAGATAGAGTAGCTACTCCCTATCCTTTCACCTCCAAAGTTCATCCATTGGCAACAATCACCCCACTGTGTTCAGAGGTCAACTGATAAATGAAAAAGTACCTGTTAGGTGGGTCATATGGGCAGAAGCGCTCGAATCTACCACCCATGATCTGGGGGTGGCATACATGCAGCTGTTACCTGCAACTGTGGTGAATGGAGTATCGGCTGTGTTCCCAATCCGCATCTGAATGAACTGATCATATTCCTCTTGCGTCATATCTATAGTGCGCCTCTCAACAGAAAGAGGAACATCATACTCGGCCACTGCATTGGCCACAGAGGATGTAGGACGTCCAGGTAGCTTCCAACACGAGCTCTGAAAGTGTCCCCACTCTCCACAATAGTAGCAAGACCTGGTGTTACGTGCACCTCGACCTCTACCGCGTCCTCCATCACAGCCTCTACCCCCTCGACCTCCATCACTTCGGCCGCCATCACGACCTCTATCACGAAAACCACCTCTACTCCCACCACGAAATGCCCCTAGGGCTGTATAGTCACTATGATCAGTAGTAGTACCATGAGGCTCGTCTCTACTAATGGTTCGGCTCATCCATTGGAAGACCTTAGATAAAGATGGAATGTCAGACGCAACCAAAATCTGAGATCGTGCTGAGTCAAGTTGCTGGTTCACCTCAGCTAGGAAGCAAACTACCAAAAACTGCATCATCTGCTCACAAAAAACCTTATATCGATTGGTAAAAGGTACCAACCGATCATACTCATTTGCCAATACCTTGAACTCTGTGAAATAATATGTGAAATGAGTGATCTCCCTGTTGGATCCGAAAATTACTCCGCATCACGTCATACAATCTGGATAAGTTATTAGTCGAAGCAAATGTCACATCGAGGTGGTCCACACCTCTCGAACAGTGATGGAATTAGCTACCAAAACCTCAATGGAAGACTCCATTGAATTCAACATCTTACTAAGCAGTCTGGCGTCATCCCTCTTCCACCTTTTATATTCTTCATATCCTTTCTCAGGAGGATCGTTGAACAAATGATCCTCCTTTTTCATACCTTCAATTGTGAGCAATACCTTCTTCTTCCATAACGCATATGTTTGTGGTCCAGTCAATCTCGAATCCACTAACCGTGTGGATGACGAAAACACATATGTGATTCTTTGTCTATCAGTACTCATTTGAGTTTCACCAACCCGTCTTTCAGTACTCATTAGAGAGTCACCAACCCTTGTCGAACTCTTAGTCGACATCACAATCTAGCAATAACAAGGAACCACACGCAACCACTCCAACGCCAAATAGAACATAGCCACAACCTTAAATAATCATAAATGGACCACTAAACATACCTTCAAACTATCTCCATGGATTCAAACACCATGTGACAGTCTCCTAAACCCTCAAAACAGCAGCTAAGGTTCTCCTCAGGACTATCGGTACCCGCAGGATCCAAGTAGACAACCACAACCAAGGCAGCCCCTAGACCCTCAAAATAGCGGCGAGGGTTCCCCTAGGAGCTGTCGGCACTTCTAGCAGAGAGAGAGAGAGAGACTGGTTGTGAGAGGAAAAAAGGTTGTCCGTGAGGAAGAGAGAGGTTGTCGGTGAGAGGAAGAGAAACTGTTGGGGAGAGAGAGGCTGTCGGCAACTTTCAGCAGCAACGAGAGTGCCAGGAGATGGTTTCGGCTAGGGTTTCAGACGTCAAATGTGGTTGTCGGCACCTTCTAGATATCGAGAAGGGTCTGTCGGCATACCAGAGAGAGAGAAAAGAAGCAGGCGGTGCTGGAGAGAGGCTGTTGACAGCTCCAAAGATGGAGAAGGGTTAGTCAGAACTGAAGGGAGGTAAAACAGAGGCAGGAGATGCTGGAAAGTGAGGGAGAAACGGCTGTCGGCACCTTCCAATGGTGAAGAAGCGTCTGCCAGCAGCTAGTGAATGCTTAGGGTTAGGAATTTATGGAAGAGAAAATAATGGTGGCTCTAATACCATGTTAGGAGACAAGGAATAATGAGAAGTCGTTTCCAACTAGATAGGCAATAACACTTATTTATATTAAAACCAAGAAACACCATTACAACCACGCAATTACACACACAATAATAACAATAATAATAAGCATATAAGCATAATAATAAGCTACTACTAACAGCACTCTACGCTGCTCCGTCTCATTGACCAGACAAATATCTAAATGTCTGAACTCCTCCCAATTCCATCTCCTTAGATCTTCCTTTAGCATTTTTAACTTTTTAGTCAATAGAAAACTCGGCATACTAGCCACTGCATAACATGTCCACCAATCCCCAACCTTTTCCTTGAAATCCTCCTCCTACAACCACATACTTTCAAATCTGAATGGGCTTCACCCGTGCCACATCCAACCATTCCATAACAAAACTAGCAAATGGTATGAGATAGGCCTCAGAAGAGGTAACTAACTCACATGAGAAAAATGCTCCTACCAGGTTGTGGAGATAAAAAAAAATGCCGATGCGAGACATAGAAAGACCATTTTGAGTATCACTCCCCGTTAAACGAGCTCCAGTCAAACGTAAATCCACTAGCTCCAAATCATAAATGAAAGTAGAGAACTTTCTCATAACTCTGCTCAGAATAGTGCACCAAAAACATTCTTTCGAAAACCACAAAAAAGGTAAATCCACTAGCTCCAAGGAGCATCCCAGTGAAAGACAATCGCAACCAACTCCTGCCAAAACCCATCCCTCGAATTGTTCACCTCCAGATCAGACACCCTCCTAAACACCCAAAGGAAGTCATCTTCAACATTTTTTAACAAGCAAGATGCAGAGAACACTCCTACCTCGCTATCCAACCACTACACCACCCTCCTATTCACATCACCAAAAAAATATCAACCGCTCCCTCGACACCCCCCAGTCTACCCATCTACCTCCCCATTTATAAGTAAAGCTTTCATTGCCGCCCTTTTCTAAAACGCATTTTCATAAGACAATAATAAATTTCCACTGATAATTTTTATTTTTATAAGACAATAATAAATTTCCAAGCTCACTTCTACCCCTCTCTCCCATGCCCTTCTTCCTTTCATCTTATTACATTCTAAAATTTTAAATTCCCTCAAGCCCCTACTCCTTTGGCCCATACTCTTACAAAAGATATTAGCTCCTCGCTGTTTTTCCAACGAACCTCTATGCCCCGGAAAAACCACATTGCTTGCTCTTCAAATCCATCAAAAGACACCCAAAAACGTGCCCAAATTTTGAATTCTCTTCAATACCCAGTCAGACGCTTCCTACACTTCCTCCTTTAAAGCTTCGTCTTCTAGACTATCACCATCAAACCATTGTTCTCATATACCCTTAAAGCCAAGGGGGTACAGACCATCACCTCATCATTTTCCTGCAAGCCAAACCCTCCATGCTCCACTACCAACCCAGAACAATCTTCTAGCAACCTGGATTGAGAAATTTCTCATTTTGAAATTAATAAATATCTTGGTATGAAACTTCAAAAATTATGAAATTTCTCGATTTCGTGAAATTTCTCATATTTTGGTTGTCCTTACTACCCCTTCTGCC
>JAOTRH010192970.1:0-11547 GCA_034768845.1 Heliamphora exappendiculata
AAACATCTCTTTTTATCCCTGTAAGGAGGATTAAAGCATGAGAAATCTTTGCTTCAGCTTCTGTTGGTGCTTCAAGAATCTTTTCGACGTCTGTCAATCGATTGCATAAAGATGAAATAGTGGGACTTATTTCTATAGAAAGTTAATAAGTTAATGAAAATTTTGACTTTTAAATTGGGTAACAATTTGCATTCGAAATTTACATCCCGGTGCCAACGGGGTAACATTTCATTTGCTCTCTCCTACACAACAATATACACATATTCCCCGGACCGGTGACTTCTCAAGGGCCGAATCGGTATTCAATCTGCAACTAAAATTTGAACTGCCAAAGAGGGACAAGGGCTTCAAAATTATCTTCTCTCAGAATCAGGTACAAAACCCTACATTTCATCGACTTCCCATTATCTGATTCTGTAACAATGACTATTAGAAACGATTCAAAGTTGATTATAAAATCGAATGTTATTATTTTACACACACACACACACTAGAATGGTGAATTTTAGAAAACTGAAAAGTAGTTATTTTAACCATTTACAATTTCATCTCTTTAGCTAATAAAGGATATGGTAATTAGGTTACGGGCAATTTTGGAACTGAAAATTATGTGACAGAATTTCAGAACTTGTGGGTGCCCTTTATAGATTTGGCTAACAAAGGATATGGTAGTTAGGTTATGGGTAATTTTGGAACTAAAAATTATGTAACAGGGTTTCAAAACTTCCCTTTACAGATTTAGCTAATAAAGGATATGGAAGTTAGGTTATGAGTAATTTTGGAACTGGATATTATGTGACATATATATATATATAGGTATATGTTGTTTTGTGTCATAGTTATTAACTGACCTTTTTTGAGCAATTATCCTGACCACCCGTTTGGTAAACAAGGGGAGAAAAAACAAGATTACTTAGTACCATCGGAATTGAAACGGAAAATCATCCTATCGGGGAGATATAGCGAATACATTTGACCCAGTATCTTATCCATATCACTTCCTTAGGAGCCAATTCAACTTGGCTCAATCAACAACGGTTTCATGTCCTTTTTTTGTAGGAAATGATTGAGCCCCAAGAAGTTTTAAGAATGATTTCAATACGTTTTAAGTTCCTTTGGAAATGTGCAAATTCAAATTGTATGCATTTTGTTCTCAAACATTCGTAGTTGATGCTTCTTTCTTTCTTCTGCTTCTACTTTTTTGGGTGCACACAGTTTGATTTAAAATATGTTTTGTTACCTTGGTTTATATTGAATATTCTTTACATGCAACAAAGTAAATAGTACTAAAATAGAAGGGTAATACCGTACAAGTAGAATTTTTGCACAAGATTTTCATGCAAAATGATGTGGCATTTTGTGTTCTTTTCATTTCAAACCTGAATATCCAGTACCTCATAATTTGAGAAACACCATTGCCGCATCATTTGGATAGATTATGTTTATAGAAAACTCTAAATATTATTTTCCAGAAGAGGATAAATAAATTACAGCTGGAACGGATGCAATCACAAATAAAATATGTACATCAGGCAAGATTTGGGACTAAAAACTGAGGCACTTGGCTCCCCATTGCCTTGGTCTATTTGGTTAACCAGGTCGGTTCTATGCCAACTCTGTTTTTGTTGGGAAATTATAGATGTTTCATAGATATGACCCCTCTTTGTGCTTTTTGTAGGTAGATCCAAGAAAGCTTGCTTTCAAATCTTATGCAAGCAGTGTCTGATTCAAGTTTATATATAGGCTCCGGTTATCAGTCTCACTAATCTCATGTTATGTAATGTACAAATTCATTTCATGACGTGTAAATTATTTGGTTAGTGTATTACATTTCCAATGTAACCATGGCCCACAAAAGTTGTACCAGTCTTTTCCCAAGTTCATTGTTAATTAAAATGAGAAAACAGAACTTTGCTACATTCTGAGTTTTTATCTTTTGCTATGGTTCAATTCAAAATTCCCTTCAAATGGGTCTCCCTAGAGGCTTCTTTACCTAGGCTTGGGCTTGGATGTAAGTCGATTTGACCTGTTTATACCTATAAGTGGGGGTGGGTCAGGGCTGGGTCAACATGGATATAATCATCCAATCAAATTCAATTGGGCGGGTTCGGGTTGGAGCTGACAACCCTGCTTATTAAGATAATTAAGAATTCTAACCACCAGCCTCATTCATGGTTAATGAAAAGGCCAAGCAAACCTAACCGATATTAATTTCTCATGAACTCAATTAAAGCAGATTGGCTATTGCAACTACCATCGTAAACCCTTTAACTATCTCTTTGTCTCTCCCTCAAGAGAATGAGAAAAAGCAAAAGATTAAGAAGAAGAAGAAGAAGAAGGAAGGAGGAAGGAGGAGGAGGAATAGAGAAAGTAGTAGCAGTATTAGCAAGGACATGTATTTGGTTTTGCCAACCTTCTGGAGTTGTCTCTGCCAGAAATATTAATGCACTCCTGCTTCTCTCAGTTCTTCTGCTCCTCCACCCATCTGCTCGCATCCACAGGTACATTTTTTCCTTAAAGTTATTCTGACAAACGTACATAATAATGGTAGACAATTTCTTGGAAAAATTATTGACAGATTTCATTTGAATGAAACAAAAGATACCACGTTAATTTAATTTGTTGCTGACACCAATGTCCAAGATATATTGATCTGGTATGCAGTTGCAGGTCTAGGGCTATGAAGTTACCAGCAGCATCAAATGTTCTAGGTGATTTGTCAATTACATCAACTCACTGGCTTTTAGTTGCAGATCCAGGAATTTAATTTAGGGGGGCATCACTTTTTTTTTTTTGACATTGGTTGATCTAAAATTAATTTTTAGCCTTTTTCATAAAGATTTTAGAAATCAACAGAAAAAGATCACATTTTGTCTCTGTATTGGCGGGTTAAGGCCAATATTTAAAACTTTGTTAAGAGTATATTTAAAAACTTTATTGCATCCGGCCCGATGAGAGTTCCCCCCCTTTTTTTTCTAAGCTGAAAATCTTTACTTTTACAAGTATGATAGGAGCAAAGTTTTACTTATCTTTAGTACATCCATGATTTCCTGTTTATGTCCAAATACATATATAAAACTAGTTACTAGAGATGGGTAGGGCGCATGCAAAGCTAGACTACTAGAGATGAGTAGGGTGCGTGTTCCTAGCTTGCACGTGGTAGGTGTTGTCGAGTGTGCGTGCTACGCGTGAAGGAGGATGTGAAGCGAAATCCCACACTGCTTAAGTAGAAAAGTAATGTGCAATATATAAGCGTGAGGGCACCATCATCTCAATAGCTACTTTTTGGGGTTGAGTTCTACTCAAGACCGTATAACAGTTTGAGTTTACTTTAGGATGGGAATAAGCACATCCACCATGAGAGGTTCTTGTATTTGTAGCTAGTTCCAAGTTAATTTGCCGTATGTGCAACTTTCTATTCCGCTTAGTTTTGTTACATATCCTCCATAAAGAAAGCGAACTTATATGGAAGACAAACTAAAATTGCAACAATTGAGAAAATGAAATATTCACCCACTAACAAATTTGTGATGAGTGGATTATTTGTTAACTAAACCATGCATAGAGCTTTATTAACATATTATTTGTATTATCCAGTTTTGGAGGGTTTCTTAGGAATTAAAATCTTCTCAATTTCAATACCTTGTCGCTTAGTGTAACATTTTCATTGAGCATCTTCATGCATCTCCATCTCTATTCGTTGTTTCCTTGTTCCCTCTACTTATGTTATCGAGTTCATTTTCCTGGTGCTCTCCCTTGCGATTTCTTCAAATACCAGGTAGAGGACAATGCATCTTTTATAATTACATGCAATGCATAAGATTCCTTTGTTTGTCTACGTTGGCTTTCTTCAGTCAACAATTTTGGCCAGTTCAAATCCATGAATCTCATTAACAAGCTTCGATTGTGGGGCATCTCGACTCTAGGTATCTAATTCCATTTCCAGTTTTCATGGTCTAGTCGCCGTGTAAAAACCCCTTTTAGCATGACCTTTCTTTCTAGATATAAGGCCAAATGATTGTTCACTAACCCAAATTAGTGAGGAAATTGAAAACGTCCAATTGGATGGCTGTGTTCAGAATGTCACACAATATCACACTGGTTTTAATTAGTTATCACTTGCTTTAAACTTATGTCTGTGTTTTGCGGGTGATCATTTGGAATTCTACTCTTTTCTATATTGCAAACAAGATTTGCTTTGAGTAGCCAATCGATTAACCTTTCGAATCCTGTTTCTGAGAAGGGGAACCCTGCAATTGTGGTGGGGCTGCAATGATCTTCCCTGTTCCTAGAACCCTCATCAAATGCTACTGCTCTTTTATTGTTCTTAACAACCTAATATTCCAAACCCACTTGCTTTAAATTACCATTAGCACCTCGTACAGTATAGGTTGTGGTTACAAAGAAATTCCCTATGATGATGTTCTTTGTATGCATCATATGAGCAAATAATTTCTTTATTTTCCTTTCCTAGTTGTTATTGATTTACTTATTTATGTTTTGTTTGTGGTTCAGTCGCCGGGGGGAGGGGGGGGGGGGTGTTGAACCACTCTAAGAAGTAACTATTTGGCTTTGCCAGAGTATAGTTTATGGACTAAACTTGATGCAAGGACGAACGCAGAATTTTAATTTAGAAAGAGCGAATTGTTATTATAAGTTTTTAGAAGGGCATGTATTAAATTTTTAAAAAAATCTTAGAACGGTGAATCTATATAATCATAAAATTTTTGAACTAATACTACTATAATAATGAGATTTTTTAAAATCTCAGAGAGACAATCACTTCCATCCACCCCTCATTTGGTCCATCTATGACTTGATGCATGTTGAACACATACCATTGAAACTTGGAGCTGTGCATTTAAAACATGCGGGGATGGCACAATTAAAGGCACCAATAAGTTTATCCACACACATTTTTTATTTGTTAAAGTTTTTTTTTGGGCTTAATTGCCATATTTTTGTTATGTACTTGTACATTTTTATTTTAAATATTTACATTACTTTTTAAGTGATAATATACTAGTTAAAGTGTGTTGTATATGTATATATATATAAGCAGTTATATTTTTTGTTATTTTAATAATTCATAATTGAAACTTAATTTGTATTAATGTTAATTGAGTGTAGATTTTGTTTTTTATTTTTTTATTTTTTTGTATTTGTTTAACAATGTTATCATTTATTTCATTACAAGTTTTAATGATAATTTGTTGTTGAAAATGAAAATGTTTTCGTTTTTTACATGTAAAAATGAGAATTTGTCTCTCAAATGCTAAATTTCTTCTTATTATTTATTATTTATGCAACATTAATTAGTACATTGTACACAAATTTTCTTTTCCAACAAATGAGAATTTTTGAAATTTATATCTCATTGGTATATTTAACACTAATTTTAAATTTTACATGTTAATTGATAAAGTTCTTATTTTGAAATTTTTCTTATTTTCTGTAATTTCTCATTTTTAGTTTCAATATTGATAATTTCTCATTTTCAAAACATATCTCATTTTATTGTGAAAATGATAAATTTCTCATTTATATTTATATTTTAAAATTTTTGTGTTCAATATAAATATTGTTTTATAGCTTACGATGAGTAGATTTTAAAAATATAAATAATTTTTAAAATGAATGTATTGAACAAAACTATGGAATTTTAAAATTCAAAACTTAAAATTAAATACCAATAATATGTTATTAAGAGTATATTTATCACTCCATTTAATTACTCAATGCATGTTTATGGAAGAGGGGTAAAATTATCTCGGTCAGTAATAATTTTTAAAAATAAAATATTTTGGAATGATTAAAAAGTAAATAGGACTCTAAGTGTAATTAACTCAATAATTTTTTTATTATAGTATGTATTACAATTGATTGTAATATGTAAAAAACATAATTTTACCTTTTAATTAGAATATGATATGTATTGAAGTGCACATAAAGAAAAGTTTAAAAACTTGATTTTTAAAATTTTAAATTAGGAAAATGATTCACTATGTTTTTTATTTTTATTTTGTATTTCTAGTTAAAGAAATTTAAAAATGTGGCTTAGCCCTGTTTGGAATGTCTAAAAGTTTGACTTTTAAGAGGTTTAACTTTTTCAAGAAAAAAAAAATTGAAGTGTTTGGGATAATTTTTTATAATAGTTTTTTTACTTTTAATTAAAATGTCTAATATACTTTTATTTTTTGCTTTTAAGTTATAGTATTTAGAATATTAGCACGATTATTTTTGTTTTTGTAAAGAGGGTTGACTTTTTTAATTGAGGATATTATAGTAATTTTAGTTCAAAAAAAATTAAGATGTTTAGAATTTGTATATGCTTTTTTCTCATAGTAAGAGATAAAAAAAAAGTTAGTTGATTTGTTTGGAAAACCAAACATTATGACTTAAAAACTAGTTTTTTTATTTAAATTATAAAAGCCAGCTTTTTTGAAAAGCCAAACTGGGGCTTAACAATTAGGGCTTGAGGATAGAGTAGGCCAGCTAGATAGAGTTAGATGGACAACAACACATGCCACACAAGAAAGTAATAAAAGATTGAGAAAATAAAATCTTTTGAGATTTCTCCGGTTATAAACTAGAAAAGTAAAACAATTCGACAAAAAAAAATTTAGATAAGACAAAAAAAGTCATTTTAAAGTTTTTTTTTTAAATTTTTTTTTAAAATGGTTATACATTTAGATTTGCTTATCATGAAAAATTGAGAAAATAAAAAAATTAGCCCAAAAAATCAAAAAAATTCATAAGAGACGAAAAAAGCACAAAAAAGTAAACCAAACAGAGCCTAATATTTCAATTGATCCATTGCAGATTAATTTATCTTTAGTTTGAATATTTCTTAAAAAAATCAATTTTTGATTCTGCAATTAATACGAATCAAAAACTATTTTTAAAAACTAAATAAGCTAATACTTTGTTGTTTTTTATTTTGATTTTGATTTTTAATGCTTTTCTAAAGCTCTATTAGTTGTGTTTGTGTGATTTCTCTTATTAATGCGAGCCAAATAAAAAAACATGTATAAAAAAAAGATCAAAATTTTCTTTTTTTTTAAAGAGAGATTGATCAAGATTGAGAAGAAGGAAGATAATTGAGAGTCCTGAGTTCTCTTGAAAGTATGAGATAATCTCATCACTTCAATTCAAGCTCAAATTCATCTCTCAGTTATTGCACAGAGTGTACTTTTGGTATTTTAGTAGGATGAGCTTTTTGAAAATTTTCGTTTTGCAGGGCGATGAAAGATTATTTCAACCTAGAAAATAATCGAAAACTAGAAAAGATTTGTCAAAATTCATATTTTCAGTGCAATAGATAATTTTTCATAATCTCATAGTCAAAACTAAGTAATCAAAATACTACATCTGGTCATAAAAAGAATCAGCACCACAATGGTGATGAGAATATGATTATGTATAATCTATGGAATTCATAAATAAAATAGATACCTAATGCCACATATAAAAAAAAACTCAAGGCATTCTCGACTCGTTGGATCCAACATCGAATTTAGAGTCACCACAAGATGGCACTCAAGTCTCTTTTATAGGATGAACCAGTTTTAGAGTCAACTGAAACATTAGGCTTTTTCCATAAAATCGTTAAGTACTGGAGTCATCACGGGCCGGGTCAAACCGAGTATGTGTTGGGTCTGGTCGGGCCAAATTTACTGATGCTAACGTGGCAATATTTCATTTGCTCTCCTACACAACAATATACGCACACACACTCCCCAGACCAGTGACTCTGGGACTGAACCGGTATTCAATTTGCAACTAAAATTTGAAAATTCTCTCCTCTCAGAATCAGGTACAAACCCCTACATTGCATTGACTTCCCATTCTCTAACTCTGTAACAATGACTATAAGAAACGGCTCAAAGTTGATTATGAAATCGGATATTTTTATTTTGTGTGTGTTTACATAGTTATTGTCTAACCTTTTTTGAGCAATTACCCTAACAACCCGTTTGGGAAACAAGGGGAGAAAAGAAAAGATTACTTAAGCACCATCGGTATTGGAACCGAAAATCATCATATCAGAGGAGATATAGCGAATACATTTAACCCAATGTCATGCTTATAGTACTTCCGAGGAGCCAATTCAACTTGGCTCAATTGACAACTGTGTCATGTCCGTTTTCATAGGAAATGATTGAGCCCTAATTATTGATGTCTTTTATTAAATTCGTGGAGCCAATAAGTTTTCAGAATGATTTCAATACATTTTAAATTCCTTTGGAAATGTGCAAATTGAAATTGTATGCATTTTGTTCTCAAACATTGGTAGTTTAGAAATTATATGATTGCTAGACGTACATGGAGAGGCTTCTTTCTTTCTTTCTTTGTTCTACTTCAACTTTTTTGGGTGCACACGGTTTGATTTAATTTATGTTTGTTACCCTGGTTTATATTGAATATTCTTTACGTGCAACAAAGTGAGAAGTACTAAAACAGAAGGGTAATGGTGTACAAGTAGAACTTTTGCACAAGATTTTCATGCAAAATAATGTGGCATTTTGTGTTCTTTTCATTTCAAACCTGAATACCCAGTACCTCATAATTTTAGAAATGCCATTGCTACGTCATTTGGAATAGATTATGTTTATAAAAAAAATTCTAAATATCATTTTCGAGAAGAGAATAAATAAATTACAGCCGGAACGAATGCAATCACAAAAAAAATATGTCAATCAGGCAAGATTTAGGACTAAAACCTGAGACACTTGGCTTCTTAGCCATTGCCTTGGTCTATTTAGTTAAGCAGGCTGGTTCTATGCCAAGACTCAGTTTTTGTTGGGGAATTATTGATGTTTCATAGATATGATCCTTCTTTGTGCCTCTTGTAGGTAGATCCAGGAAAGCTAGCTTTTAATTCCTATGAATGCAGTGTCTGATTCCAGTTTATATATAGGCTTCAGTAATTAGTGTCACTAATCTCATATTATGTTATGTACAAATTCATTTCATGACATGTAAAGTCTGTGGTTAGCATATTACATTTCCAATGCAACCTTGGCCCACAACAGGTGTACCAGTCTTTTCCCAAGTTCATTGTTAATTAAAATGAGAAAACGGAACTTTGCTACATTTTAAGTTTTTATGTTTTGCTATAGTTCAATTCAATATCTTCAGCTATTAAAAATTCCTTCCAAATGGGTATCCCTAGAGGCTTCTTTACCTAGGCTTGGGCTTGGATGTAAGTTGATTTGACATGTTTATACCTACAAGTGGGGGTGGGTTTGGGCTGGGTCAAAATGGATATAATCATTGAACCAAATTCAATTGGGCGGGTTCGGGTTGGAGCTGACAACCCTGCTTATTTAGATCATTAAGAATTCTAACCACCAGCTTCATGCATGGTTAATGAAAAGGCCTAACAAACCTAACCAATATTAATTTCTCATGAACTCAATTAAAGCAGATTGGCTATTGCAACTACCATCTTAAACCCTTTAACTATCTCTTTGTCTCTCCCACTAGGGAATGAGAAAAAGCAAAAGAAGAAGAAGAAGAAGAAGAAGAAGAAGAGAGAAAGTAGTAGCAGTATTAGCAAGGACATATATTTGGTTCTGCCAACCTTCTGGAGTTCTCTGCCGTAAATATTAATGCATTCCTGCCTCTCTCAGTTCTTATGCTCCTCCACTCATCTGCTCGCATCCACAGGTACATTGTTTTCCTTTAAGTTATTCTGACAAACGTTTGTAATACTGGTAGACAATTTCTTGGAAAAATTATTGACAGATTTCATTTGAATGAAACAAAAGATGCCACATTAATTTAATTTGTTGCTCACACCAATGTCCAAGATATATTGATCGGCCATGCAGTTGCAGGTCTACAGCTATGAAGTTACCAGCAGCATCAAATGTTCTAGGTGACTTGTCAATTACATCAACCCCCTGGCTTTTAGTTGCAGATCCAGGAATTTAATTCAGGGGGGCACCATTTTTTTTTTTTGACATTGGTTGGTCTATAATTAACTTTTAGCCTTTCTCTTAAAGATTTAAAAAATCAGCAGTAAAAAGATCACATTTTATCTGTATTGGCGGGTTAAGGCCACGTTTTAACCAAATGAACTTCTTGCTTATTTAGTTTAAAGTCAAAAGCAAGAAACAAACGGTTTAAAGCTGGGATTTTGAGAAAACTGTCATTTCTTTTTTTAGAATAAGATATTTCGAACTATGACTTTTTTGGAAAAAATATTCCTCTATATTTGTTTAAATAAGTTCAATAAAATCGTCCATTGTTGTCGCGACGATTGATTCAACCATTGCATCCGCCCCAGATGAGAGTAGTCCCCCCCTCTCCCCCCACCGTTTTTTTTTTCCTGAGCTGAAAAACTTCACTTTTACAAGTATGATAGGAACAAAGTTTTACTTATCTTTAGTACATCCATGATTTCCTGTTTCTGTCCAAATACATATATAAAATCAGTTGTTTCAGTTCACTTTAGAATGGGAATAAAGCACATCCACCATGAGAGGTTCTTGTATTTGTAGCTAGTCTCAAGTTAATTTGCTGTATGTGCAACTATCTTATTCAGCTAGTTTTGTTACGTGTCATCCATAAAGAAAGAGAACGTATATGGAAGACAAACTAAAACTGCAACAATTGAGAAAATGAATCATTCCATAACCCACTAACAAATCTGTGACTAGTGGATTATTTGTTAACTAAACCATGCATAGAGCTTTATTAACATATTATTTGTATCATCAAGTTTTGGAGGGTTTCTTAAGAATTAAAATCTTCTCAATTTCAATATCTTGTCACTTAGTGTAACATTTTCATTGAGCATCTTCATGCATCTCAATCTCTATTCCATGTTCCCTCTACTTATGTTATCGAGTTCATTTTCCTGGTGCTTTCCCTTGCAATTTTTTCAAATACCAGGTAGAGGACAATGCAACTTTTATACTTACCTGCCATGCATAAGATTCCTTTGTCTGCATCGTTTAGATCATTTCGTTGGCCTTCTTCAGTCAACAATTTTGGCTAGTTCAAATCCATGAATCCCATTAACAAGTTTCGATTGTGGGGCGTCTCGATTCTAGATATCTTATTCCATTTCCATTTTTCTTCGTCCAGTCGCCGTGTAAAAATGACCCTTCCTTCTAGATATAAGGCCAAATGATTGTTCACTAACCCAAATTAGTGAGGAAATTGAACACATCCAATAGGATGGCTGTGTTCAAACTGTCAAACAATGTCACACTGGTTTTAATTAGTTATCACTTGCATTAACCTTTCGAGCCCTGTTTCTGAGAAGGGGGACCCTTCTGGATATTATGGTGCGGCTGCGATGATCTTCCCTGTTCCTAGAGCCCTTATCAAATGTTAGTGCTAATTTATTGTTCTCAACAACCTAGCATTCCAAACCTTCTTGCTTTAAATTACCATTACCACCTCGTATAATATAAGTTGTGGTTGCAAAGAAATTTCCTACGATGTTCTTTGTATGCATCATGTGAGCAAATAATTTCTTTATTTTCCTTTCCTAAATTGTTATTGAATTACTTATTTATGTTCTGTTTATGG
>JAOTRH010192981.1:0-11547 GCA_034768845.1 Heliamphora exappendiculata
TGGCCAATTCAATTGTAATTGAATCTGCTATTGAAATCTGAATTTCAATGGCCAATGAAATTCACAGATTCCAACAATCTTTTTGTTAAAAATACCATATAAATACATAAATACTTAATAATTTTTTCTAAAAATTGTGTTTCGGTAAGGGTCTCTTGACGTACTCGACTACCCTCCAGTCCATATTTATCAGATAAACAAGTATCACTAATCTTACGGTAATTAAAATATTTTATGAAATTAATTATGACACAATCAAAGTAATTGAATATAAATTCTATTTGTGACAACTATTAATTATTTAATTATTTTATTTTATTTATTTTTTGTCATTAGTAGTGTTTTCATCACCTAGTAAAATTGTTGTAATTTTAGACTCATCGCATTGAGAAGAATTAAAAAATAAAAAAAAATTAATTAAAATATAAAAAAATAAAAGAGCAAAAATAAACTAATAAGTCAAATTTTACATTGTATATTTTCATCTTTAGTAATTTGTTAAAATTTCTTGATCAAAATATTTTATTTTTTTAATTCATCTCATCATCGTGACGATTTTAAAAAATAAAAAAAAATAGTCAAAAAATAATAAATGTTTAAAAAATAAAAAATAAAAAAATAAAATTTAGCCTAAATAGGGCCGGAAATAAAGTTTGTTTAGAACTCGTTGTACCGATATTTATAATTGTACTGTATTATCTGAAAAATTAATTTAATAAAATAATTTAATCCTAATATCTATTATTATCTGAAAATTATTTTTGAAAAGAGAATAATTTGATTTTTTTTTTTGAATTTTCTTTTTTTGTTATTCAACAATTAAACTTTATAAAAAACAAGCATAAAATTACCAATTTTATCATGTAAATTATGAATTGTTAAGCTTCACATCTTTTTTTAGTTTGCTCTATAATTACTCACAACAAACATGGCCAATGTTATAAGACACGGAACATACCTAAGCTAAGAGTTAGGGTAATGAGAAGTTTTAATGAATCTTAATTTCTTTTTTGACATATTGATATCGTATTCCCTATTTAGTGAATAATTTCTCTTGTTTTTGAGTTTAATTATAAATAATTGGATTTTAAAAATGACGTGGTGGTCGGAAATAAAAATGAGGGGTTGAAACTTGAAAGTGGATAAGTAGGAACAACCCCACTAGCTACGGGAAAAGGAAAAGGGAGTAATGGGTCTCCACGTAAACTGCGCTTGGCCATAAATATTGTTTTACGACGGATGATGATAAAATAAAATAAAAATAAAATAATTGCTACATATTCGGAATATGCTTATTGGGATTTTTTTTTTTGGAATCCAAAATAAATAGTTTATTTTAGAGTTATAACAAACCTGATACAGGATTAATAAAAAATAAAAACAAAAAGAAAGAATAAAAAACGAAAACAGCACATATGATTTACGTAGTTTAGTGGCGCAAAGTTTTAAGATAACGAAAATATGAATTAGGTTATATTCGAGTTGGATCCGCGACCGTGTGTGTAACTTGACCTATAATATTTATTAAGTTCCACACAACTTATTTTAAATTTAAATTCAACCATATGTGATATGTATAGAGATCTAAGTAAGTCTAAATTAATTATTAATTTTAATTTTTAAATAAATTTCTTTTACATCATGAAAAGAAAACTCCAATTGGGATGTGGGAGAAGAGACATCAGAGGAATGGGTAGTAGTGTTTGGAAATAGAGAACCACTTGGCTGAAAGAGGTGATCACTGATAATGAGGGAGCAAGCTAGTTGAGTCATATTATATTAGTTTTTTTTTATAAATATTTTAGGGTGTTCGATTTAGTTTACGCACAATTCGATTAATTTTTAAGAAATTAATTTTACCATCCACTAGCGGGAGGCCAGCTAAAGCGAGATAAATGCTTATATGAACTAGCCCTAAAAAACTAATAATATCTAAGAAATTTTTGAACTTGAGATCTAAAAAGGAACAAACCTTCAAAACCTATAAATCACTTTATATTATTGTATGGTTGTATATATGAAGAAACAACCCATCTGACTATATGGGGCAAACTCAATATGTTTGGTTATGATGAGTTGCTATCGAATAATTAAACTTATCCGAACTATCCGAATCAGAAACGCAACAGAAGAAGAAGAAGGAGAGTTCTTCTGCAATTGTGATCACTTTGATGATTTTCAACTAACAAATATATTTTTGACACACTATTTATATATGTATAAAATAATTAATAATGAATTCTTTTCGAGTCTCCTTAGGCATCGCTTGTTTTTTGAATTATTTTTGAAGTGATTGGATATAGTGGAATTATAGAAGAAATTCAAAGGTATTAATTAGTTGATGGTTGAAATAAATAAAATAAAAAATGGAATTGTAAAGCATTTTAATTTAAAATACTTTTATTTTAATTAATAGCAATTCCTGGTATTCTAGTATGTTAATAATTCCTAATTGATTATGTTTGGTTTAAAAGAGTTCTGGTTGTATTATAAATCTTGTTAGGATAGGTTTTATGTTAGATAGAATGGTGTGAGTTGTAATGATTTGTGTCTATCCAAGACTAATCCTAATAAGAATTCTAATTTGAGTCTGACTTTAAAGTACAATTACACAAGTCAAGAGTACAAATAACCAAAGCAGAATTCGTCAGAAGACATTCTGCCATATGACTGTTCAACCGCTTAAATAGGACAGCTCGAGCGGACCCTGGGCAATTTCAATATGTTTGAAACTCTGCTAATCTAGTTTTTGGTGGCCTATAAAAAGGTCATTAGGAAACTACGAAAAAGACTTATGACACTTCATTATTCAAAGTTCCTAATGCATATCAGAAGTGTTTTTCATGTTTTCAACATTCGAAGATTGTTCGTGATAAAGTTTAGACGGCGTTCTAAGTTTTGACGGAGAATTCTGCTGGATAGCTGCTTCAATGATTCGTTGTAATTAGAATCAAGTGGAGAACCGTAGACATGAATTTGGCATACAAGTTTAAAACTACTAAGTTAAGAATTCGACTGGAATCTGTAAGTTGTATTGTAACTGTTTAAGGTTATCGTGTTTGATTCCTAAACTTGGTAAGTTCTATAATTTTTTACACGTCTTGGGTTTTTCTACATAAAAAATCAACATGTTGAGTTTATTTCTTATTGTTTATATTTTTCTTGGATGCGATTGATTATATCTCCAAAACATTACTTTCTATCAACAAATACAAAAATCATATTTTTTTTAGAAATTATACGTAGAATTAAATGTATTAGTTATTCATTGGGATAAATAGATAGAATAAATGATATTTGTATAATATAGTTAGGTAACCCAAGGGGATTTGAATCATTCATAGATCAAAAAAGTTCGATTGTTAAGAATAGTGAGGAGGAGAAGTTATTCATTAGGCAGGGAAAACCATGCCAACATGTGATAAGATATTCCTTAGCTAAAAATATATGTACGCTATATATATATTTTTAATTTTAGAGAATGACCTATGTTAAGAGGCAACCGTTATAACAAATAAGTATAGTCTCACATTAAAATGACATATGCTGCATATATTTACATTATTATATTAGAGAGAGTACCTACTTGGTGTTCTCCATAAGTGAAGTAGCATATATAACTAAATTTATTTTCATAGCATATATGCTGCATATATGCTATTTTTTACCCAAAATATCCTTTCTTTATATAACTAAATTTATTTTCATATTTTGATAGGATAACTTAAAAATCACACAATCTCACTATTTCTCCTTTTCACAACTGATTTGATTTTAGCTTAGAATTTTGTAACTGTTTCAATATTTTTCTTTTTCTCTGTAATTTATTAATTTAACGTATTTATTACAATTTAATATTTTTATTATAATAAATTAAAAATTACACATTGGTGGTTTTGTTCTAGTGTTGCGGAGGACGGTCGCGGGGCGCACGACAAGGAGAGGCAAAGTAAATCAAGCTGCCCACGATCCGGCATAAACCTGGAAACACGTTCGTCCCACAAGCACCGGCGGCAGACATGCAAACCGAACCCATCATCTTCATGTTCGCGCACACCCACGAGCCAGCCCCAAAACAAGGAAAATGATAAAAATTGTAACTTTTGAACAACACTTTGTATTGCTAATGCATTTGTACTATAATGACAACCCTTTAACTTTTTATTACCAAGGTTGCGAATTCCAGTCTTATAGTGAATGGTTAGATATGATTTTGGTTTTTTTTTATATTAGAATAGTATAGGTTTTTATATTTTTGTGACAAAAAAAAAAGAAAAAAAACCCAACAAAACAGTTTCCTATGTCGGTAAGTTTGTTGTTTTGGACTAAAATTAACCTTTTAACTGCATTAAAAATATGTGCTATACCTTTCGAAATGATTTATACTATCAATTAATTTAGGCTATGTGTAAGATGGAAATAAGAAATATTGAACGTATTTTTCCTTTAGCTTCAAAATCCTAACTAAAAAGGTTATCATATACAATTTTTATGTGTTCAACCCTCTGCCCGCTAAAAGTATATGTTAGAATTTGCTGTTGCCCAGACCTAGAATCATTAGCGACTAATGTTATCCCATTTCACTTTATATAAAATAATTCGAATTTTAATATTATTTTTTTCCTGTATATTTTAGAATCTTAAAATTTATACAAATAAAACAAAAAAATATTAATATATTATTTTTTGTCAATCTTTGTCAATGGATTAAATAAATATATGCTATTTCTTTAAGAAAATATGATATCATTTCAAATTTTATAACTACATATTTCTAATAATACAATAAATTGTATATTAAAGATTATTTTAGGATTTTCTTATCGTTTATAAACTTTAAACCGCTCACAATCTCTAAATTATTTTATTTTTTTAATCAACACTTAATTTACCCATCTCATCTAGTGGTTGTAAAGCTCTTAATCGCGTTTATTTTTTTAAATTCGGCTTCATTTGATCCCACACTTATTTCAGTAATTATTTTATCCATCCCGTTCCATGTAGAGATCCAAAATTCACGGGTAATCAAAATTCTCTATTCAATATTTTTTCTTTGTTGCATTTTTTAAGACAATAATTAGAATTTTCTTCTTCAAAATAACAAAAATAAATAAATAAACTTTATGCTTTTTTTAGTTTTTAAAATTTAGAATGTTTAGTTAATTGATTTGTACTTTCAAAGAAGCTGATAGTTGCTACAATATCAAGCGGACATGAATATAATTCAGGCAACCCAACAAACCCACGAAAGGAAGGCCAAAAAAGAGGTAATTCCAACGTGAGATGTGGGAAGAATCAAAGGCAATCTCTTGGTCTTGTCGTATCCAATTAATTAAAATTCGTTGATCAGCAAACATAACACATTCTCAATAGTCCTAAAATTATTAGTTACTCCGGAATTATCACGTGCTATTGTTTTTTTGTTATTTTTGATATATAAAAATGTAAGATGTACAATTTAAGTAGGTTATTTTTATTTCTCATTTTCTCGACAAATGTGAACTAAGGTAATTCTACGCAATGGGAGTGTTTGGCAATATTTTTTGTTGCAACTTTTAATTTTTTATTACTAATTTTATTTATAAATTATAATTTAATCTAAACATTAACAACTTCTATTACAAATTACAATTTTTTTTTTTTTTAGTTATAAGTTATAATTTTTATCAAATATTTACAATTTCTATTACAAACTACAATTAGGGGCGACGCTAAGTTGGGTAATATGGGGTCAATTGATCCCATCAATTTTTTTTTCTTTTAAATTATTATTATAGTAATTTTTAGTTGGTATATAATTGACCCAATTTAAAAAATATAGTTGACCCCATAATTATATAAAATACTACAATTATTTTTAACGTGTTATACTAGATTAATTTTTTTAATATTTTTACACCGAACATAAATGATACATTTGTAGTTATTGAAAAATTATGACACCAAATTTTACAAATTACAAATTTAATTATACCACTACCGTATTGAATTATTACTCACAATCATAAATATGCAATTTCAAGAATTTAACAATCGTTTTATAGAGTTTAATACTAAGTTAATTTTTTTTTGTGTGTATGCTTTGATTTAATGATTGTTTGGTCGTACATATTAGAAATAATATTTTTGATACTATTGACAGCTAAAATATTATATATCGATTTTAAAACATAAAAAGCCATCATATACAATCATAAAAGTTTATGTATTTATAATTTTTTTTTTCAAAATCACAAAATGATGATATTAAAAGTGTATTTCGCTTATTAATTAATACGTGTAATTTAATTTATAGTATGCTGATATTATATGATTAATTAATAATTAGTGTAATAATCATTATATTATTAAATAAATAAAATTTTAAATTTTAAATGACCCTATTATTAAATTTTTTTGGAGTTGTCACTGGTTATAATTTATAAATTATTAATTTAAACAATATTAAATACAGTTAGAGTACTTTCTACTATATTATTAAATAAAAATATTATATAAATAATATCACATTGTGTTTCGAACTTACCTTATAATTACTCTTCACAATCTCAATTTTATTTGATAAGGTTTGAAATCTCCACTTTTCAAGATCATATGGTTAATTACAATTCACTAATAGAACGGTTCTCTCTTGTTTGGTTCCACGTTTAACCAAGCATTATATAAAGAACTTGTTATGGGGATTTATATATAAAATTACGAATGTTATGAATTTAATGAGAAATTGTTTACAAATACAAATATTATTATTGTAATAATATTGCCACGATAATATATTTATAATTTTACAAAAAAAAATTACACTATTTACAAATATACAAATCCTGACTATACATTATAATAGTAAAAATATTTACAACATAAAAATGAAGAGTATATTTGTGAATAATTTATATATATCAATTTTGATTAATAACTTGTTTAGGATAATGACTTATTTGTTTATTTTATTTTATTAATTTTTATTTTTATAAATTTTTTTTATTTCTTTTTATGATTTAGACCAATCATTATGCTTTTTTTCATTTTTTTCCAAAAAAAAAACTTATTTTTTGACAAAAATATCTCAAAAAACTCAATATAAAGGATAGCTTATTTGATTTGATTTGATTTGATTTGACTGTTATTTAGGATAATTTATTTGATTTGATTTTTATTTTTAGTGATTTTTTTTTTATTTATTAAAATTATTATATTAATTTTTTGAGGAAAATTTTCAACGTTTGGTGTTTTTAAAAATATTTTAGCTCAAAAATTTTCGAGGTCGAAATATATAAAAAGTTAAAAAAATAAAAATAAGACAAAATTAATAGAGTAGAAATTTGGTTGTTCTATTCTTCTTCTTAAAAAATTTCTGTGGATTTAATAATAGAAAATATTCTAATAAAAGTATTGAGGGCAAAAAAAAAAGCTAATTCACAAAACAAAACTAACGAAACAAATAATAAAAACTCAATTTTTTTACAAAAAATTGAGTTTCAATTTTAAAATGGAAAGAAAATGTTCAAATAAAAAATATTTCAATATAAAAAGAAAGAATGAAGGGCAAAAACAGAAAAAATTTAAAAATAACCTATCAAATAAATAATGAAGCAGCCAACTATTTCTTATATTATAGAGTTACAAACTAAAATATATTTAAATAAAACTCATTTCAATATAAAAAAAAATAAATGGCAAAAAAATAAAAAACACAATGCAGCTAATGAGTAGTAAAACAATTCACTCATTTGTATATTATAGGATTGTTTACACAATATTTTATAATTTTTCATTGAGAATATTATTTTCTATTTAATAGCCTACTATATGTTATAAAAATTTAATAAAAAATAATTATGTATTTAAAATGTTCACATTAAATATACTTAACTAATAACAAGTGACGTCTTAAGAGAAGATTAAGTTTAGAAGAAGTTATTTCCATGAGTAGCACAAAGATATGTTTAAAGTAGTGGGTAGTTACTGGTAATTTTTTTATGAAAAAATTCGATAAGTATGTTTATTGTATTTAATGTCAAACACACTTACATAACTTGACAAATCGCCTACTTTTTTCTTTTATCTTTTACTTTTCTTGTAATTTTTCCTCTCAGTTCATAAGAATAATTCGTGGTTATCGTAATTGATTCTTCATTAAAGTAATAAAAATTTATTTTTATTACTTGTTATCGCATCTTCTGTGATTTTTCTGATAAAATCTTGAAACACGGCATATGACTCAGAGCAATCGTTTGATACTTGAGAGAATTTTCTCTTTCGAAATAGATTTAATTTGATTTTGGTAAACAAATTTTGACACGCAAAGTGGAATATCATATTACGTTAGAAGAAATGGAGACGAGGGCAACAGTATGGAGAGCCATGAATGGCTATGATTATTAAGCAATATATGCATCAGTAGTCCCCACAACAGACTACCAATAACATGTATGTTATTATCTTTTTTATGAGATAAACTATTCTTCATTAGTAATTTATTATAATTCTCACTAAGAGGTATATCATTCCTCATTATTAGTATATTATAATTCTCTTTACGAGATGTATCATCTTCTATTACTAGTTGATCCTTATATGATTGAGCAACCTAAATCACAGGTTAATTTTTACATGATTGAATAACCTAGATCACGGTATGATTTTTTTAGGATTGAACAACCTAAATTACAAGTTGATTCTTGTAGGATTGAAGAATCTATAATATATGTTCAATAATTTTTAAAAATCTTCCACGTAGTTGGCCAACAAAAAAATTGAAAAATACATAATAAAAGTTGAACAATTTTTAAAAATTTCTCCCACATTTAGCCAACAAATAATAGTTAATAAGGAAGAAAAAATTAAAATTGTTCAAAATTTGTATAGTCCCAATCATCAAAGGATTGGGGGTAACTTATCGACTCAATAATAACTGAATTGAATTTTATGTTGTCAAAATATAATACCAAAGAATGCTATAAAAAAAAAATAATCAAATTTGATGAAAGAGCTTTTTGCCTTTCTAAATCGATGAAAATAAAAAAAAAAAAAAAAAAATTATGCGGATATTTTCAATAAGAAAATTTCTTATCGAAATTGGAATTATTCCAATTGAATCCTCAAAGGAATTATAAAAAAGGCCCGGCGGTTGCCTATCGAATTGTTAATCTTTAAGAGAAAAATTTCTGTTGAAGTGCAAAAATTGACAGAAAACTGTATAAAAAATCAACAAATAGTTTTTTGCCTAGAGACTTTCACAGTCGACAAAGGTTTTATTAAATGCAAAATTCGACAGAAAGGCTCTGTCGAGACTGTCAATAGCTTGAAAACTCGTTAGGAAAAAAAAAATCAAAAGAGAAAAATCGAAGGAAAAGCCAGACTTCATAACTCGTTTGAAAGGAAAAAAAATCGAAAGAGAAAGATCGAAGGAAAGGCTTGAGGCCAAGCACCTGTCGAACAAACCTGTCAGCGCTCTGTGTGGCTATCAGCATCTGTCGACGCAATTGTTTAGTCAACGGGCTGTTCACTCAAAAACCTGTTCAGCAAAAGAAGCTTATCAAAAGCCACAAGCGTTCACTCGTTGCTTATGATTTGATTTCTACTAAGGGCATGTTTGGGTGCACTATACATTTGGCCAAATCACAAATGGTGTGGGGGCAAATCCATTAATGGATTGTTGACTAATGTCTCGTTGAAATATATTTTGTCAATTAAACTTCTAGTCATTTATGGTTAAAAAAATCAATTTTGGTATAATACTACAAATTTTCAAGAATTTAATAAGTCTCATTCTTAAAGAGTTTTGGGTATTATTTACACCATATTTCACAATTTTTCGTCGAGAATATTATTTTCTACTTAATAACTTTCTATATTTTATAAATACTTAATAAAAAATAATAATATATTTGAAATGCTTATATTAAGTATATTAAACTAATGACAAATGACGGCTCATGAGAAGACCAATGATTAGAAGAAGTTATTTATATAAGGAGCACAAAGACATTTTAGAGTAGTAGGTAGTTACTGGTAGTTTTTCATGGAGTAATTTAATAAGTATGATTATTGTATTCAATGCTAAACATACTTATACAACCTGACAAATCGCTTGCTTTTTTCTTTTATATTTTACTTTTTTGTAATTTTTCATCCCAGTTCATATGAATAGTTCGTAGTTATTGTCATTGATTTTTCATCAAAGTAATAAAAAATTATTTTTATTATTTATCATCGTATCTTCGCAAAGTTTTGAAATACGACATAAGTCCCAGAACAATCGCTTAATATTTGAAAGAATTTCTTCTTTCGAAAGAGATTTAATTTGTTATTAGTTAACAAGGGTATTAAAAACCAAAAAGATATTTAAACAAAACTCATTTTAATATAAAAGAATGAATAAAAGATAAAAATAAAATAATAAAAATGAAGCACCAAACGAATAATAAAACACCTCTCGTTCTTATATTGTAGGGTATAAATAACATTGATGAAGTTTTAACAAAATAATTACTATACACAAAAAAAAAAACTAAGTACTAAAGGCAAAGTTTAATAAATATTACATATACTATAAAAAGGTAAAATTATTCTTATTGCATATTACAGATTATTTTTGACAAGTGTTAATAAATGAATGTATATTTTACTACAAAAGGTCAAAAATTCTAAAACTAAGTTTTAAAATAATCTAACTTTTTTAGTTTAGATTTTTAACCAAAAATAAGAAAATTTGAAAATTAAAAATTTTTCTTACCTATAGCGGCATTGCCAAAGTGGATATTTGCTACAAAGCAGCTTTTTTTTTTTCTTCTTCTCAAATGTTGTGTAAGCTTGTTTATAAAACTTTACATCTTATTTATGAGGAAAGAATATTTTTAAAAGCTAAAAATATTATTCGTTAAGAAATTTAATCTATTATTTTAAATAATCAACAGTTAACTCAAGTGCATGAAGAACACCAAGGAAGTGTTTGGCAATGCTATTGCACACCTGATTGTAGCTTTCAGCTTGAAAAAAGTGTAAAAATCACTAGCCCCGTGTTGTTTTTAGTTTTTAAAAATGAACTCCTAACAATAGTAATTGATAGTGTTAGACTGTCAGTCAGTATTGACCGACCAATTAGACAAAGGTCGCTCGGGGTCAATTGGCCAGGTACGAAGCTTGTCGAGTGGTGTAGGATGACCGATTCACTACTTGCCATCTCATAAATTCCTCCGATAAATTAGAGGGCCGTTCCCACGATTTGTGAACCAGCCATGTATGTGAGAAGATTGGGCCAAGACGTGTTGGATTCTTTCTAATTAGGCCGCTAAGTGGGATCTTCCCAAATCATGATCATAATATTGAAAAGTTGACTTAGACATCAGAGAGTATTCTACCAGTTCTCCACTAATGCTAGTCTTAACGTTTGTTCTTTCAGGTCCAATTTAAAAAGGTTTCATGATCAATAGTAAGCTTAATTCGTTCGATTCAACCGTCGAGGTATCATTAACAATTTTCTTTTTTGGAATCGATAAATGACCCTACCATATGACTTATTTACAAGTCTGTGGGGGGGGGGGG
>JAOTRH010192992.1:0-11546 GCA_034768845.1 Heliamphora exappendiculata
AAGAAACTAAAAATAAAGGCATTATAACAAAAAGAGAATTTAAAGATTTAAGAGAAAAAAAAAGTTTACAAAAGAAGAATTATGCTAAAAATAAAAAGGTTAGAACATGTTATTAAATTAATGAAAAAGAAAACCTAACTATTTACTTTTTATATTTTCTTTAAAAGAGATAGAAAAAAACAAAAAGAAAAAAAAATAAAGAGAAGATAATTACATTTAAAAAGGAAAAGAAAATTAGCTTAAAGGACTTTTTATAATTTTTAGGTTTAATGAAATAAAAGAAAAAGAAAGATAGAATAAGTACTATGAAAAGAAAATAAAACTACAAAAAAATAAAAAGAAAAGAAAAATAAGAAATGGAACATTAGAGAGAAAAATAAAACTACATTATAAGGAAAAGAAAATAAAGATTCATTACAAGAAAAAAAAATTAAATAAGATGCTAGAAAAAAAAAAGAAAAGAAAAAAAAAGTGTATTGAAAGAAAATTAAAATTACATTGCAAGAAAAAGAAAAAGAAGTAAATAAAAAAAAGAACATTAAACTAATGTTGAAAATAAAGGGACATCAAAATAATAACTAAAAACTTTAAACTAATACAAAAAGAAGTGATAAAAAGGAAATAAGCGCACAATTATTTTAATTTGAGGATATAAATATAATATTGACAATTACATTCATACAATGTAAGTGCTTTTTATAACAACTAACAACAACAATAAGTTGTAGTTGCCAAAAAATATTATCACTAATTAATGAATAGAAATAAAAATGACAATGTGCTAAGTGTGAGTGCGAGAAAATTAATAACTAAACAACTAAAGAAAACAACTAAATTATATGAAGTAAATAGGATTAATCATGTAAATGAAAGGAAAATATAAATTGAAATTGAATTTTAACCCGATCACTCCAAAAGAGAGAAAATGGCGTTAGAAAAATCGAAAATCCATACGAAATACCTAGATTGCTAAGGAATCCTCAAATCGGGAGAATGTGCTTCAACGGCCCAATCCTTGGATTGTGATCCAAGCTAAGGTTTCAAAGTAGGCGTCGGAGGTTCGGATCTCGGTATTTTGGCAGGGCTTCGGTGTCGGGATTCGAAATTGCTCCGCAACTCGGCAGAGCTTCTCTCACTGAACCTCTCACTAATTTTTTGTCCTAAAAAACGTACAAGGGGTACGATATTTATAGAGTTCTTTAACCAATGAGGTGTTGCCACATTTTGGGACACGTCAGGCCATTTGGAGTTGGCGGTCGCAAGATTCAACATGGCGATCTCCATGTTTAGAAGAAGTTCCACAAGGTTCTATTAACGATCGCCACAATGCAAGTTGGAGGTCGCCAGGTTTAAAGCGACAGTCGCCACTTTTGGCTAGGGTTTCTAAGAGATTCTATTGGCAGTCGCCACAATGAACATGGCGGTCGCTTTACTTGGACAACAAGTTTCGATGGTTCGACAAAATTTCTTTAGTTTGAAGGTTTTGGGTTCAAATACCGAGCTTGGATCATTTTTCGAGGATCGAGCTGAAACACCATTCCACCTGTTTTCATCACTAGATTCACCTAAGATTGGACGGGGTCAAATTGGGTTGTCTACAGTGGCACAGGATTAACATAAAAAAAACTGTGCAGCGCCAAACCATCCAGACGGACGGGGAAACCGTTTGGATAGAATCCGTATGGGATGAACAAAACTGATCATCGATCCCCGAAATAGAAACCTGGTACATCCACAAGGCGGAATAGGGATTGTGCATGCTCGATCTCAATAATTTGTTACATTTCTGTTCTTGAAATTGAATCCAAAGATCAACACGGCAATCAACCAAAAATATTTTCTCTGTTCAGATCTTCTACTATATTTCCAAACGCCAATGACACGAACTAAGTGTGGGCTTAGATCCTTCGTGCTCCAAAACCTCACTGGCTATCTCTTATAGTTCTAGTTCTCACATTACGTGGAAACACAAAAAGACTTAATGAATGGATAATTTGGCAGCCAGGGTTATAACGACATACAAATAGGCTACAACAGGAACTTGTGGAGTAAATAAGACATGGGCTTCTAATGTAATTATGAAATTTGGCCTCATCCTAAAAGTATTTTCACAAAATATAAATTATAATTTATTCTCCTAAAAAATTATAATTGCACTCCCAGCCTTATTCTCCAAACTAATTATTCTAGCTCATATTATTAAATGCTATTATTCTCTTCATGTTAAGATTACATATACCCACTAATTAAATAAAATTACTAACAATTATATTTAATCGGCTTTTAAAATTTTTTTTAAGCCATTCGACTTAATTTATTTGACTGCCAGATAATTAAATCCACCTGTAGGGTTTGATTCGGTCAAAGTTATATATTTTCATAAGGGGGTATCATCAAACCCGATATTTCAGGACGTGAATTCCGTCAATAATTAATATTCACCATAAAATTAATATCGTTATCCAATTCATCGGGATTATTGACCCATACAAGATTGCACCCTCTAATGAATCAAAATAACGAATATTAAATATATACAAACAAAAAATTATTTTAGAATTAAAAGTATAAGTACTCATAATAACCATGAGACGTGAATTAATTTATATAGTTAGTATAAAATTAATTATCCCAACGTTATTCTGTTCAATACACACAAAGTGTACTAGTACAGTGAGTCAGAATAATAGACGACGCTATTATTTATTTCCCGTAACTAAGATAGGTCTATTAAAATTTTGTCCTATAGTCGTACCAATAGTTTCTTCAATTTCATCTAAACTGTGAACCAAAATTTTTATTCCACAAGAACCTTTAATCTGGTCTTCCATATGTAAGTTGAGCTCTACACACCAGATTAAATACTATGTAGAATAAAAGACACACATGCACAATATTAAATAAATAATAAAATATATACATTACTTATAAAGATTCTCATTAAAATTGAAAAATAGTTTTTATTAATAAATAAAAATAATATCAAAAATTCAAACATGATTTTTAATATACAAACCTAACAATCTCCTACTTATGCTCGATGCCATGTGGCCATGCATCTGACTTTCATGCCCTCTACATGACTATTAAAAGTCTTAGATAGTAAGTTCTTTGTAAAAAGGTCTGTAAGGCTATCACCCGATGTAATCTTGGTCATAACTACATCAACTCTCTACACGATCTCTCGTATCAGGTGATACTTATGCTCAATGTGCTTTCCTTTCTTGTAGGTTGTTGGTTCCTCTAAGTTAGCAATTGCTCCACTATTATCACAATAAAATGTAATAGCCAACCCTACTGAAGGCACCACATCCAAATCCAACAAAAAGTTGTTGAGCCAAACTGCCATCTTAGCTACTTCAAAAGCTGCCACATACTCAGCCTTCATGGTGGAATCAGCAATGGAGGATTACTCGATACTTCTCCAACTTATGGCTCCACCTCTCAAGGTAAAGACATATCCCGATGTAGACTTTCTGGAATCCTTATCTATCTGAAAATTTGAGTTTGTGTACCCCAAAGGTACTTGACTATCTACTAGTAAACTAACATATAATCCTTAGTCCTTTTTAAGTATTTGATTATATATTTTATCACTGTCTAATGCTCTTGCACTAGATTTAACTGATATCTTCTAACCATGTCAATAGCAAAATAGACGTCGAGTATAGTACAAAGTATAGCATACGTGAGGCTTCCTACTGCCGAAGCAAAAGAAACCAGATTTATCTTCTCTATCTCATTAGGTGTCTTAGGATACTAATCTTTCAATAGAGTGATTCCATGCCTTAAATGGAGAAACCCTTTCTTGGATTCTTGCATGCTAAAATGAGCAAGGACTGTATCGAATAAGTAGCTTGTGATAAGCTCAACATCCTTTGCCTGCGATCTCGCCAAAGCTTGATCCCTAGGATGTGACTGGCTTCTTTCAAGTCTTTTATATCGAACTGACTGGATAACCATACTTTCACTGAAGATAATACCTCCACATCGTTTTCGATGAGCAAGATATCATCCACGTAAAGTACTAAAAACACCACCACATGTCTATCACACTTCTTGTACACACAGGACTTGTCAGGACATTGATCAAAATCATAAGATTTAATGGCCTGATCAAATCGAGTCTTCTAAGATTTAGATTCCTGCTTAAATCCATAAAATGATCTTTTAAGCTTGCACAATATGTGCTCTGTCGCTTTGCTATGAAATTATCTGATTGTACCATATAGATACACTCATCAAGACTTCCATTAAAAAAAGATGTAATAACATCTATTTACTAAATTTCGTAATCAGAATAAGCCGCAATTGATAAGAGAATCCAGATAAACTTAAGCATGGCTACCGGTAAAAAGATCTTCTCATAATTGATCCCTTCTTTCTGAGTGAACCCTTTTGTAACAAACCTAGCCTTAAGAGTTTCCACCTTCCTGCCTGCTCCTCTCTTCCTCTTATAGATCCATCTGCATCCGATGGGTTTTATTGCTTTGGGAGGTTCTATAAGTTCCAGACCTGATTAGAGTACATAGACTCGATCTCTGGATTCATAGCCCTTTGCCATAATTCTACATTTTTATCTTGGAGTGCTTCATTGTAGTTGCTGGGTTCAGTATCTAGTTCTTTTTGGATCCTATCAAAAGACTCTCCCAAGAACATACACTGATTAGGTTGATGAACAACCCTTCTACTACGACGAGGAACTACTTGCGTCTGTGTACTAGCAGTGACACATTGTGCTGGTTATGAACCTTGTACACCATAATCCACATCCTGCCCTGGTTGTGAAACTGGCATGTTGATGGTAGCAACGAGATCTGGTTCTGAATTCGTATTTATCCCGATAATCCTCCCACTACGATGAGGCAATGGGAAATCGAAAACCGGTGGCGCTTCTACTGTACCACTAGTATTACCTCTAAGCTCTTCTAGAACAATTTTAGTTTTGGGCTTATGGTTCATAGTCCTCTTCCAAGAACCGGGCATTAGTACTAACAAATGACCTTCTACTCCTTTAGATTATAAAATAAACCACGATTCGTTTTCTTGGGATACCTAACAAAGAAATAGACTTATGTTCTCGGTTTTAACTTATCTGCGTTCCCCTTCGGCACGTGTGCTGGACACCCTAAAATTTGAATACGTCTTAAACTAGGCTTGTGTCTAGTCTACAATTCTAAGAGAGTAGAAGGTATTAACTTAGAAGGCACCAAGTTCAGAATATAAACTATCGTTTTCTAATGTTTACTCACCAAAACAAATCAGGTAACTCTAAATAACTCATCATATACCTTACTATCTCCATAAGAGTCCTATTCTTTCTTTTTTCTATACCATTCTGCTGTGGAGTGTTCGGTACAGTCAACTAGAATGTAATCTCTGCCTTTGATAAAAATCCCTGAACTCTCCCAAGAGATACTCACCAAGATGGTCAGACCATAGGGTCTTGATACATTTATCCAGATGCTTCTCTTCTTTCGCCTTAAATTCTTTGAATTTCTCAAAGCATTCAAATTACAGTGGATCAAATAAATGTAGCCATACCTTAAGTAATCGTTGATAAAAGTGAAAAAATACTCAAAGCCTCCTCTAGCCTAGATAGTTATGGGTCCGTATAAATCAGAGTAAATCAATTCCAACGGCTCTTTAGCTCTATAGCCTACTGGTTATCTCTCTCTCTAAGAAGGACTCACAGACTCAAAAGTGCCTCCACTTCTAATGAACTCAAAGGTCCATCTTCTACGACTCTATTTTTCATTTTCAGATTAATACGACATAGGCGTCTGCCTCAAAGATACGTTTGGTTCATTAAAGAAGGATCATTTCTCTTACATGGTAAATTAGAAGTGACATTCAATTCATTCAGTTGTAATGTAGAAGGGATTAAAGTAATAAGATAAAGATTATCCACTAATGTACTAGAATAGATAACCTGTTTATTATCCTTAATAACTACAGAGTTATTAAAATAAGCCAAATATCCGTCTTTAATCAATCTAGAAACGAAAACTAAGTTTCTTATAATGGAAGGTACATAAAGACAATCTCTCAATATTAAAACTCGATCTCTACTAAAACTGAGAGTGATATCTCCCACTACAATTGCTATTACCTTTGTATTATTGCTCATATGCAGGTAAATCTCCCCATTACTAAGTTGTTGGGTCTCCTAAAACCCCTGCACTGAATTGTAAATATGGTTAGTGGCTCTCATAGCTACACGCCTGATACCGGTAGATAATACCGCTAAATATGTTTACACAACTGGTAAATAGAAATTACCTTGAATGTTCATCTTGCCAAGATAAACTAGACATTACTTTTTCTAGTGTAATATCTGGTTGTAGTGAAAACACCTGCATTTTGGCTTCTTCACACTAGTCCGTGGTGTTAGGGTTTTATACTAAAAATCATGAATTTTGTTAGTTTTAGTATTTAATCTTATTTTTAATAAAATTAAAATTTCCATTTTATGAGAATCTTAATGAGTAATGTATGCAATATCATTTCTTTAATATTATGCATGACTGCCCTTTATTCTGTATAGTATTTAATCTAGTGTGTAGAGTACGGCTTGCACACAGAAGACCAGATTATAGGTTCTTGTAAAATATAAGTTTTGTTCACAGTTTAGATGAAATTAAACAAACTATCGCTACAACTGTAGTACAAAGTTTTAGTAGGCCTGTCTTAGTTACATGGGACAGATAATAGCATCGTCTATTATTTTGACTCTTGCACTAGTACACTTTATGTGTATTGAATAGGACCAGATTGAGATAATTAATTTTATACTGACTATATAATTTAATCCATACTCCAATGTTATTATGAGTGCTTATGCTCTTAATCTTGAAATAATTATTATTTGCGTATATTTTGTGAGACTCTGATCCTTTTTCTTTTTCGGCCTTTTTCGGACGCGCATTACGTGTTTTCGTTAGAGCATGTTTTTATTGCTTTAGATGCATGATCGGGCTTAGATATGCATGCAGTGTAGGTTCTCGGGACCGTGGGCCGTTGTGGCGCAAATTTTGAAAAAATTTAAAAAAAGATATTTTGGAAGCGTATAAATATCTAGAGTTAAATATTTTCATAAAAATATTTTTCAAAACTTCTCTAACAAGCTTTCTATTTTTTCTTTGCCTTTTCTCTAAGTTCTCGGGGGCCCGGGGCTTGGTTTTTAATGATCCAACAGCGGATCTTTGCTATTGGCATGGTGGGTTACGCAACCATCCGGTCAGATTTTGATTCCATCGAAGCTCAATTTTGCACGTAGATTGAGACGTTGAGTTTTGAACTCACCGAGGTAGGATTCTAGACCTGTATATTTTATAAGGGTGCTACTTGAAATCGGGTGTCTTTTTATCAGTCGATTTGTTGTAGATCTGATTTTTTGTAAAGTTGGGTTTTTCGGCTTAAAATTGGGTTTTTGTTTATTTCGGTGGATGGAATCGGGTGTTGGGGGTTTCTTTTGAGGTCTTAGTATTAGGCCTAGGCGTGTGGGTGTTCATGGGTGTTGATTTGGAGTTTGGAGGCTTCGATTTGAGGTTTGGAGGGTTGAACCCGTAGCTTAAAAACAATTTCTAGGTGAGTTCGGTCGACTGAACTCATAGGGTCAGTCGACTGAACCGTGTGTTGAGGCATTTTTGGTTTTTCCAGTGTGGTCTTCGGTCGACTAGGGTATTAGTTCGGTCGACTAAACTGCTGGGGTGTGTTTTGGTGGTTCTATGGTTGGGTTTTGATTTTTGATTGGCGTCATATGGTATTCAATTGATTGATTTATGAAAATTAATCAATTCAAAGACCTATGGATTCCTTTTTGGGGGTTCGGTTGATCGTGTGGTGGTCTGGGGGTCATGTTGTGGCCCCGGGTGTTTATGTGATGCCATCCTCGGGTGTGACGTGCATGGTTGGTTTAAGGTTTGTGGCACAGTTGTGTGAGTGCTGGTTATGTGCACGACATGTGGGTTCATGGTTTGGTTAAAGGTGGGGTTCTTGTGAGAATCGTCCTGTGGGAGGTTCAGGTGTTGATCTCCGGGTTTGATGTTGGTTGTCCCTGTGTGTGGACGGGTCCCTGTATGTGGACGGGTCGTTCGGGTATCGAATGACAGGTGTGTGGCTTGTGATGTTTAGTCGGGTTATATGGCTATGTGCATTTATAACTGTTTCTTTATGTATGGATTACATGGCATGATATCTTATGTGTATCGTGGTTGCATGCTATAAGACTCAGAGTTTGATTAGGCATGGATGTGATGGATTTGTGGGGCACATGCATGTGGTGTATGTGGTATGTTATATGTATTTAAATCCTGATTAGGTTATGCATAGGAATGCTCGGTGTTACCCCGTTAATTTCAGTTTTATCCTGTAATATGCGGTCTTATCCCGTGGCATGCGGTCTTATCCCGTGGTATAATCCGTGGTCGGCGGTTCTATCCCGTGGCTTACGATAAAGTATGCAATTTTACCCAGTGGTCTGGTTTATGATTTTATCCCGTGGTGTGCGGTCTTATCCCGTGGTGTACGATTTTATCCCGTGGTTTGGTCTATGATTTTATCCCGTAGTATACGATTTTATCCCGTGGTATGTATGTTCATGTACGGATCTTTGTCTCAATGTTAGATCTGTGGTTGCGATGTGTGAGGGCCGGTTGTATGTATCATAGATTGCATGTATTGCATTATGGGATGGATAGACCAATTTTTAAATTATTTTAAGAGTCGTGTGAATCGCGATCTAAAAACCCTTTTTCAACTATTTTTGGGCTCCTGTGAGTTAGTCAAAAGCATGGTTTGTATCCTCGCTTTCCCGTTTGCATGTGAAAATATTTTTATGGCTTGAAAGATAGTTTAAACCTGCACTTTAATTTCCTAGTATGCTTTATTTATACTGCATGCCTGCCTAGTTTCTGCTAAGCTTTGGCTCACGGTGTGGGATTTATTTTTCTTCAGGTACCGGTCACGCTGGTTGATCTGGATGTGCTAGAGAGGTGGAAGTGTCATAGTCTTCCCTTTTGTTTCTATCTATATCATGTATGCTATAACATGTTTCTCGGCATTGGGGCCTTGTAATGTATGCCGTTTGGTGTTTATATACAATGCATGTATGTTTATATTTGAGAGTGTATTCTCGGATGGGTTTTATGTTTAGTTGTTGTGGGTGTTTCACGTGGCATGGAGTTTGGAGCGTGATATATTTAATATTCATTATTTTGATTCATTAGAATGTGCGATTTTTTATGGGTCAATAGTCTCGGTAAGTTGGATAGCGGTATTAATTATATAATGAATATTAATTATTGACATAATCCATAACTCTATTGTTTGGGATTGACAATACATTCTTAAGGAAGCTTATAATTTTTGACTGGACAAAACTCTGCAGATGGATTTAATTATCCGGCAGCCAAATAAGTTAAGCGGAAGGAATTAAGAAATTTTAAAGAAGTCAATTAAATTAAATTGTCAGTAATTTAATTTAATTGGCGGGTATCGAGAATCTTAACATGGAGAGATGAGTTAAACATTTAATAATATGAGCTCAATGCAAATTGAACTTGAGATTATAGTTAAGAGCGCAGTTACAGTTCTTTAGTGGTATGAACTGTAATTTAGTAATTTATAAAAATTATAGAAACCGTTGTAAGATTTTCATAATTACCAAAACCGCCCAGAGGTTTGCATATTTACAGAAACCGCTGGAAGCGTATCTAGGTCACACTAGAAGTTTATGTTATAATTACTCCACAGGTCCCTATTGTAGTCTATAAATATGCAGGTAGGCTGAACCAAATTCATAAGTTGTCTTTCAAGACTAAGGTTGTCCAGGTTCTGCCGATACCAGTTCTCAAATGATCGTAGCCAACACTACATTTTAGAATCGCATAGGGAATATAGTAGAATGTCTATTCGGGCTTCAACTCAGAGAATCAAATATCGTAGTTAAAGAAAAGACTGAAAGGTATTCATCTAAATTAACTATGGTGGCACGAATTTTTATTTTGATCGTTCAATATAAAAAAAATTATTTGGAGCCTATTTTGGCAATTGTTTGTTCAGTTTTTATTTTTCAAAAATTTATTTACAAATCAATGATCTTGGCAGTTTACCTCTAAAGCGTTGCCCACTAACTGCTTCTGAAACCGTGCCACTTTGTTTTAAAACTTTTTTCATCTTTTTCCCTTTCATCTTAAGAAGTAGAACACCTTTTAGCAACAAAAGCACTTACTAACTTCCTAAGAACACTCTCAGCAGTTAAAGTTATATCCAGATTCCTTTTCTAGTCAGCATAATTAGGATCCCTAAGTTTATTTTCTTTGAGTATAGCCGCAAGTGGATTGAAAACCATTTTAATATCTAAGAATTACAAAATAAAAAAAATTATTAATTATGATGAGCAAAATTTTGAATTCAATTTTAAAATTTGGTTCCCTTTATCATTTTAAAAAGAACTCGCCAACAGCTTGGTATACCGTGAATAGCATGCCTTGATGTGAAGGTCATTTACTATTCATCATTCATCTAGACAGGACAATTCCTATTAATTTTACTATCTAGGTAACAAACAATGTAAAGTAAAATTAAATAACTGACATAATTTTGGTCCTATAAATATTAACAAGGACTCAGATAGAGAGGATACTATTATTTATACCTAAGTGTATACCATCACTTAATCCCAAATCAATCGCTTCACAATGAACCTTTTAAATGGAGAAGTGATCCACAGTAACAATTATTTAGAATTATCCCTAAAGAAGGTCTGTACCGGTGATGTCGCAATTAATTCCGTCAAATGAAAAAGAGACCGCAGAATTTATCTGTGAATAAATTTTCTCACCCACTTAGTTTTTAAAATATTTTTGAGGGGTGTAAAAACTGTTTAATTTTAACAAATTCATAATTTCAAAATAAACCACACGTTACAAAGATTTCGATAAAACCAATCTTACGTGTTATATATGTAACTAATAAAATTTTCAATTCTCCCTTTTTATGAAAAAAATATTTTCAAATAAAACTTGAGAATTTAATTTTATTGTTCAGTTACTCATATTAATCAATTTCAAAAAAATAAATTTATTTAAATAAAACCCTTTATCAATCATGTAACAATAATAGTTGTCCATGTTGTCCAGAATCATACATTCACAAAAAAAATCATAAACAGTAATAAACAAGCATTTGATAACAAATAAACAGATAATCTCCGCTTCTATAGTCATTCCAGAATTCCTGAGTCACCTCATTATCCCAATGCATCCATTTTGCCTGCACGGTACCGGGTCGAGGGGCAGCGCCCCCGAAACCAAGCACCTTTCCATCATGTCGAAACCCTTATCCGAGTCAAAATCTGCAAACAACCTGTCTCAATCCTTGACTAAACCTTCATTCTGCCATTGTGCACTATTTTTGTCCAAACGAGTTAACCATCGTCGAACGGTTTTGTTGTAATAGTATTTCTGTTAGGGTTGGTATACTGAAAATCATGTTTTTAGTATTTAATTTTATTTTAATAAAATTAGTTTTTCATTTTATGA
>JAOTRH010193003.1:0-11546 GCA_034768845.1 Heliamphora exappendiculata
CGACGCCGGTGTCGAGCTCGTGACGCCCGACGGTGGCTTGCCGGTGCCCTGGGCGCCGGGGCCGCCGCCTTGCGGGTAGCCGCCGCCGGCGGTGCGAATGTGCACGTGGTTCATGTGCGCGTTGGTCGGGTCGCTCGGGTTGGCGCCGTAGGGTTCGCTGTGGCCGTCGGGGTACCACAGCCGGTTACGCCAGATCGTGTACTCGACGCCCAGCGGGCCGGCGTTGGCCAGCGCGAACTGGCTGACTTGGTTGCCGAGCTCGACGCCGGCCGCGGTGTCCCAGCCGGGAATCATCACGTCGGCGGCCTCGCCGCTGCTGTGCTCGTTGTAGCCGTCGGGCGCCCGGTACATGCCGATGCTGCGGATGCTCGAGAACCTCGAGGCGACGGCGCGGGCCGCCATGATGGTGTCTATCTGGGCGCCCTGCTCGCTGCCCTTGGCGCCGAGGGATGGCAGCTTGCCGGCGGCCGAGCCGGCCGCGCTGGCGTCGAGGCCCTGGCCGCCGCCCATCATCGACGAGTCGCCGGCGTCCTGCGTGGCGCCGTAGTCGATGACGTTGTCGGTGCCGGCGTCGTAGCCCTTGGCGGGCTTGCTGGCGTCGGCCTGCTGCACGTTGAAAATCGAGCCGTACCGGGCCTGTATGTAGCGCATCGCGGCGGCCAGGTTGCTGACGGGGTCGTTGACGTCGTCGGGGCCGTCGGTGGGCCGGTGATAGCTGCGGAACGTCGAGCCGATGACCTGCGCCAGGCCGCGTGACGGGTCGCCCTTGGCGGCGTTGCTGTCGCTGTTGTTCACGGCGTCGGGCCGGCCGCCGCTCTCCCGCATGACCAGGGTGCCCATCGGGCCGGTCCACTCGTCGCCCACGCCGACGCGGGCCTCGGCTTCACGAATCCACGCGGTCACCTGCGCTGTGGTGGCTGCGGGCGCGTTGTTGCCGCCGCCGCTGCCGAACAGGCCGCCGGAAATCTGGCTCAGCACCATGTCGAGAATCCGGCCGGGGATGCGCTTGAGCGTGCCGAGGAACGGGCTGTCGTCGCCGGGTATCTGGCCGGTCAGCTGGCCCACGGCGCTGCGCAGCGCGCCGACCGGGTCGGTGACGGCGCCGACGATGTTGGACAGGATGCCGCCGCCGTCGAACTTGCGGCCGCCGGTGCCGGGCTGGCGGCCCGAGGCGGCGCGGTTGGCGCCGTGGATCAGGTCGGGGCCGAGCATGCGGGCGAGCTCGGGCACCAGGATGGCCTCGCCGCCCGAGAGGCCGACGACCTGGCCCGAGGGCAGCCGGCCGAGCATGTTGTCGCGGCCGGGTGAGTAACCGGGCAGGATGCCGCCGTTGGCGAATCCCTTGAAGTCGATATGCGGCAGCTCAGGGCCGCCGAAAACGTGCGCGATGTTGTTGTAGAGCTTGGCGATGCCGTCGTCGTAGACGGTGTTGATGAGGAACTTGACGGGCTCGGACACGACGCCTTTGAGGCGGTCCCACTGGGTGTGCGCCCAGTCGACCATGTCTTTGAAAAAGTCCTTGACGGCGTGCATGACGTCGCCGATCTTGTCGCCGACGGGCTTGATGACGTTGTCGTGCACGACCTGCCAGCCCTCGCCGAGCAGGTGGATATCGCTGCGGATGGTGTCGACGACGGGACTGACGACGTTGTCGCCGAGCCAGCGGAACACGCCGCCGATGGCGTGCAGGGCGGGCTCGACAGCCTCGTGCCACAGCCATGTGACCAGCGCCGCCGCGGTCTGAATCTCGAACTTCCACACCGCGAATACGGGGCGCAGGAACGCCATCAGCGTCGACCAGGCTGATTTGATGCCGTCGGCGGCGTAATGCCAGGCCGCCACGAACACGTCCTTGATGAACGAGCCGACGGCCTTGAGGGTGTCCCACACGGTGTTTACCGCGTCGTGGAACCACTGGAAATGCGTGTAGGCGTAGATGACGCCGGCCACGAGCGCGGCGACAGCGATGACGACCAGGCCGATGGGGTTGGCATCGAGGGCGGCGTTGAACGCCCATTGCGCGGCGGTCGAGGCGAACATCGCAACCTTGTAAGCAGCCCACGCGGTGCCGGCCACAGCGAGCACAGCCACCACAGCCTTGACGGCGGTCTGATGTTCGCCGAGCCAGTGCGCTGCGGTGCCCAGGGCGCCCACGAGCGCGGTCATCGCGGGCAGGAACATCTGCCCGATGCTGATGGCCAGGGCGCCGGCGCTGGCCTTGGCTTGGTCGAGGCGCACGTTGAACGTCGCCTGTGTCTCGTGCCAGCCCTTGGTGCTGCCGTCGGCGTCGGTGGTGGCCGCGGTGATCTTCTTGACGTCCTCGGCTGTTTTCGTGCTGTTGTCGCCGGTCAGCTGTAGCGCGACGTTGAGGCTCGAGGCGTCGCCGGTGGCCTTGGCCAGCGCCGCGGTGTAGGTCTGCACATCGTTGCCGCCGGATTTCAGAATCGTCGAGAATCCGGTGGCCCGGTCGTGGGCGTTGCGCCACTGGTTGAGCAGGTTGGCCATCGGCTCGGGCAAGTCCTTGAGGGCCTTGCGGTACCCGCCGAGGTCGAGCGCGTTGGCGTTGACGGCGTCCGCGATCTGCTTGGCCGCCGGCGGCAGCGTGTTGAGCATCTTCGCGGCGTCGTCGGCGGCCAGCTTGGACTGGTTGAGCGCGTCGAGCATGACCTTGCCGCTCGGACCCATTTTCTCGAGGATCGTGCGGCTAATCAGCTCCATCGAGCCCGAGAGACCGCGGCCGCCGGGACCGCCGAGGTGCTCCTGCAGGTCTCGGCTGTCGATGCCGAGCTGGGCGAGCTCGTCGCGCATCGTCGCGGTCGGATTCTGCAGGTGCCGGATGGCGTCGGCCATGTTCTGCGTCGCCTGGTCGGCGCTTTGGCCCGATGCCGTCATCTGGGCCAGCGACGCATAGAGGTCGTTGATGCTGATACCGGCGGCGCCGGCCAGCGGCTGCACGCTGTGCAGGGACTCGGCGAACTGCCCGAACGTCGTCTTGCCCTGGCTGACGGCCTCGACCATCTTGCTGGTGATAACGCCGGCCTGGTCACTGCCGAGGTGGTAGTCGTGCAGCGCGGTGGTGACCGCGTTGGTGACCTCGCCGAGGTCGGCGTTTTCGCTCTTGGCGGCCTGAGCTGCCGCTTTCATCACCTTGAGGCCATCGGCGCCGTGGAAACCGGCCGACTCGACGGTGTACATGCCTTTGCTCAGGGCCTCGGCGCTGTAGCCGACCTGGCCGGCCATGTCGAGCAGGCCCTTGCCGACGGCGGCGAGGTTCTGCTGGCTCTCCCCCGCTGTAGTGACGAGGCGTTCCTGGCTGGACTGGAAATCTGCGGCCATCTTGGTGGTCGCGCCGGCGACGATGGCGGTGCCCGCGGCGGCCAGCATGCCGGTCGTGTTCACAGCCGACCCGAGGACGGCCATCTTGCTGACGCTGGCGTCCTGGGCGGCGGCGAGATCGGCCTGCGCCGCGGTGGCCGTGCGCGCTGCATCGGCCTCGCGGGCCAGGCTGGCGGCGTAGGCGTCGGTGCGCGCAATGAGGCGGTCCTGGGCCTCGGCCTGGGCGTACAGCGCGCGGGCGGCCTGACTCGAGGTGTCGCCGTACTTGGCGGTCATCTCGGTCAGCCGGCGCGTCTGAATCTCGAGGTCGGCGTTGGCCTTGGTCAGCGCGCGGAAATCCTCGGTGGCCTTGGCCGTGCTGGTCGCGACGTCGCGCTGCATGTTGGCGACGTCTGCCGCGATGCGGTCGGTTGTTTCCTTGGCGGCGCTGCGCACGTTGCCGCCGAAACCGGCCGCGATTTCCTTGGCCGCCCGGTCGAACATGCCGGTGAGTTTCTTAACTCCGGCCTCTTGCTGCGCCCAGTCGTATCGGGGCAGAACGTCGAGATATAGCAGGTCAGGCACGCCGCGCACCCTTTCTCAGTTGCGCGGCTGCTTTCCGACGGGCGTCCATGTCAGTCTCGCCCACGATGACGCGATGACGGCCACCGGTGTTGCGTGTCGGGCTGCTCATCTTGGCAACCAGGTGGTCGTGCGCGGCGCGTGACAGCTTGCGCTCGTCGTCCTTGTCGGCCTGCTGCGAGGGCGACAGGATCGGCTGGTGCTGCATGTTGCGGCCGTGATAGCGGGACTGGTCGACGCGGCCGAGGCGCAGCTCGTTGACGATGGCCGCCATGAGGTATCGCTCGAGATGCCAGTCACCTCCTATGTCGGGGTCGCGTCGGGCCGCTTTGTAGCGGCTGTCGTCGGGCAGCTGCTCGGCGAGAACGCACAGCCGCCGGGATGAGAGGTCGCCGGATAACCACCCGACGAGCTCGAGGCCGTAGTGCTTTTGGAAATCGGCCTCGAGCTCATCGGGGAAGCACTTGACTAGCGCCGCGGCGTCGGGCGTTTTGGGTCGTTGAGGTTCTCCTGCTGCGCAGTGAGCCACTGCCACGCCAGCGCGACGTCGTTGCTGTGGCCGCCGCCGGCCAGCAGCCGGTGCAGCTCGTCCTCGCCGAGGATGGCCGCGGCCATGCGGTAGGTCTCGTTGGGCGCTTCACGGCCGTCGATGGTCAGCGGGAACACGGCGCGGGTGCGCGGGGCACCGGTGTCGGGGTCGGTGTATTCCTCTTGGTCGACGTCCTTGGCCTGCTGGAATGCGTCGAAACGGTCCTGCGCCGTGTCGTCGAGCAGCAGCGGGTGCGGGACGTGCACGACGTCGCCCTCAGCGACCTCGACGACGCTGAAATCGGCGGGGTCGCCGATGGTGCGGATGGTCGAGGGGTCGAACTTGCCGGCCTCGAGGTCGAGGTCGACGCCGACGCTCATGCCCTTGGCCTCGACGGCCAGGTCGCGGAACGCTCCGAGCTTGAACTTGGGTCGAGACTTTTTCTGCGGGGTGGTTGCGGCCATTTCGGTGTTCTCCTATTCGGTGGTGCGGCTGTTTCGGCTGTTTGCACGCCCATACGGGCGCTGCCGGCGGCCTGGTCAACAGCCGCGCAAACCAGGGCCGCCGGCAGCAGCTCGTTACGAGGTGATGGTCACGCTCGCGCTGTCGTCCGACGGCGCGCTCATCGAGTTGTTCGACCCGATGGCCTGCACGCGGAACTCGGCGGCGCCGGCCGGCTGGCCGGAAACCTTGAGCGTTACCGCGCTGTCGGATGCGCTGACGACCTGCACCTCGTTGGCCGGGACCGGGGTCAGCGTGCCGCCGTTGTTGCGGGTCACTGCGTAGGTCCAGGGCCCGTTAGGCGAGGACGGCGGGGCGAACTCGAGCGTCGCTGCGCCCGAACCGGCCAGCGCCGCAACCGGCGCCAGCAGCTGAGACGTCGAGCCACCCGAGGCACGCCAGGCCGGTCCCTCACGCCAGCGCGCGACAGCCCAGCCGGCCGACTGGTCGGGGTAGCTGTCGTAGGTGAGGTTGGTCTGCAGTTCCTTTTTGGCCTGCAGGTCGTACTTGTCGGGCTTGGTCATCAGCGTGCGGCTGAACGCGGTGGCGAAGTACTCGTTGTCGCCGGTCGAGCCGTCGACGCCGATAGCGAGAATCTGCCGGTAACGCTGCTGCGGCACGATGGGCTTGAGCACCTCGTACCCGACCGTGCCGACCTCGTCGAGGTCGTTCTGCCCGATGGGCAGCTGCCAGTTGAGGGCGTCAATCAGCGGCGTCGACTCGACGAAAACGGCCTGCAGCGTTTCCTGGTCGAGCGTGACGTCGGTGCGCTGCGCCATCCGCGACTGCCAGACCATCGTGTCGACGGTGGTGTACTTCGGCGAGAACGCGATGCCGTTCTCGTCGAGGTAGCCGCCGTCGCGCCAGCCCTGGCGGTACGGGTTGGCGACAGCGTCGAAATCGGCGGTCGGGTCGACCAGGCCGAAACCGATGAGGTCGTTGCGCAGGTCGCCGGTGTTGGCGATATCGAACGGGTTGAAACCCTTGAGGCTGGTGGCGGGGCCGCCCCAGTCTCGAATCAGAAATGAGCCGTAGAGGGCCTTGAAAATCCGGGGCGAACTGCCCTGAAAGAGGCTCTCCCAAAATACCGGCTCAGCAGCGGGTGCTGTCATTTTTTCCCTCCTGGGTGTTGTTGCCGGGTGGGCCGGCCTTGGGTGTTACTCATGCGGCTGTTTGTCCTCGGTTGTCGATCCGGTAGCGGCCGACCATGCGCACCAGCGATGAGTCCTCGTAGAACTCGAGTTGCGGGGCCTGGGCGGTGATGCACCGATCGATGCGGACGACCTCGCCGCTGGGCAGCGTGACGGCGTCCTGCGGTTTGGGAGTCCAGGCGCGGCCCATGCGCTCGTGGTGCACCTTGCGGGCCAGGCGCGACAGGCTGCCGTAGTTGCCTTTGCGGTCGAAAAAGTCGAGGTCGACGCTTGGGTAGTCGGTGACGAAATCGTCGTCGCCGGCGATGCGGGTGACGTGGCAGTAGGGCAGCCAGGGGCCGAGGTCGTCGGGCTGTTCGCCGGCGCGGCAGCAGCCGGGCGCGAACAGGTCACTGATGCGCGCCACGACGACGTCCTCGATGTCGGCGAACATCAGGCGCCGCCCTTGAGCTGCTTGAGCGTTTTCTCGCGGGCCGCGATCTTGGGCATGTGCTTGCTGCCAAACTCCATCATCGCGACGACGAACGAGTCGCTGCCCACACGCCAGCGCCATTTGCCGCGCTTGAAAATGGGGGTGACGCGGATGCTGCGCTGAGCGTCGCCGGGCTTGCCGGGCGGTGGGGCGCCGCGCTTGACGGCCTTGGGCTCAGGGGGTGCGCTGCGCCGGCTGCGGCTTGGGTCGAACTCCGGTATCTGCTTCTCCCACACGTCGGCGGCGTGGTGGGCCAGGGCGTTGCCGGCGGCCAGGATGCGCGGGCTGCTGGCGATGGCAGCGTCGATTTCGGCGGCGGTGAGCAGCCGCTTGATGGTGGCGCCGGCCATCAGCCGACCTCGCTCTTGGCGATGGCCGAGACCTGCTGCGGCAGACCGTCGACGTAGTGCGGCCAGCTGGTTTCAACGTTGAACTCGGCGACCTCGACGGTGCTGCCGTCGGGCTGGGTCCAGGTGTTGCGCAGCGTCTTGCCGGCGAGCTCGCCGTTGTCGACGTACCACAGCGTGGTCGAGCTCTTGATGCTCAGCGCGGCCGGCAGCGGCGGCGCCAGGATGCGCCACACGATTTTGCTGTAGTCGGTGGTGGCGCCGGTCTGCTCGTCGCCGGTCTGTGGTGACAGGTGGCAGCCGGGCAGCTCGACGACGGCGGGTGTCGACGCGGGCTGGCCCTTGCTGTCGATGTTGGTGACGTCGACGACGTCGTTGACGACGAGCAGCGTCTGCACGCCGGGATATGCGGGCATCAGCTCACCTCCACCAGCACGAGGCGGTCGAGGGCGGCCTGGGTGCCGATGCCGCCGGCGCCTTGGCCTGAGCCGCTGGTGCCGTTGGCGGTCGCGCCGCCGGTGTACCAGCGCCGCATGACCTCAGCGGTGCGCATCTCGCTCATGCCGATGGGGTTGATGACGTAGAGCGCGGCCAGCGCCTTGACGGCGTCGACGACGGGCTGCGGCCACATCGTGAATCCGCGGGTGTAGTTGACCTTGAGCGACGCCGGCAGCGTCGGCCATGTCGGCGCCCAGGGGCCGCCGCGCACGACGCTGGTGTCATAGATCAGGCCGCCGGGGGTCCAGCCGTAATTCACGAGCTCGACCCACTGCGGCTGCTGGCCGGGTAGCGCGATGAAACCCTGCACGTCGTTGACGGCGGTGACGGGCGGGCTCGGCAGCAGGTCGTCGGGGTACAGCCGAGTGGTCAGCGTCTGCGCGGCGAAGTGTCGATTGCAGTAGTCCTCGACCTGGGACAGCGCCCAGCTGACGGCGGCGTTGCACTGGTCGTCTGTCCACACGCCGGGCACGACGGCCGCGACGTCGGACGGTGCCGCCGGCGGCCCGCTGGTGGGCAGCCCAGACAGCCGAATACCGGCCGGCAGCAGCTCGAGCTCGTGCTCGCTGACGGTCGGTGTTTCGGTCGAGGTGTCAGTCATCAGTCGCTGGTGTCGCCCTCGTCGTCATCGGCGACCTTGGCCGCGGCGCGTTTGGCCGCCGCCTTGGCGGGCTTGGGCGGCTCGACGATGCCGTGGTCGGGCAGCGATTCGTCGACGACCAGGACGTCGCCGAGCTCGACGATGGCGTCGGGCAGCTGCGTGGTGTGGCCGGCGGGCGGCGTCCAGTCCTTGAGCCGCTTGGCCTTGGCGTCGATATCGGCCTTGGTCTGGTAGGCGTCGGCGCCGGCGAGTACGGCGTCGGGCAGCCGGGCCGCGTGGTCGGGCAGCTCGTGCTCGGCGTAGTGCGGGGTCTGCTTGCTGGTGGCCATCAGTGCACCTCTCGAGGTAGTTGGCGGGGCGCCGGCCGGGGTCGGTGCCGGCCGGCGCCGTCGCGTCTTAGCTGCCGGTGGTGAACTGGCCGAGCTCGAACAGCTCGGGCCGCTCGATGAGCAGGCCCAGGCGCGTCTCGGCGCGCACAGCCCACAGGTTCTGAGCGAAGTCAGATTCGTGGCTGTTGGTGGCCTGCACCTCGAGGCCGGAACGGCGCAGCACCTGGCCGCCCTCGCGGAAGCATCCGACGAGTGCCAGGTTGAGGGGCATGACCGGTGTGGTGATGGTGCGCTTGCTCCACAGGGTCAGGCCCTCCTCGACGGCGCCGAGGCTGGCGTCGACGTTCTGCGGGTTGCCGTAGTTCGATCCGAAGAACGAGCCGCCCAGGTACTGGCCGTTTTCGTCCTTGGCCAGGCGAATCGTCATGTAGTTCGCCGGGTTGAGCAGAACGGCGTCGGGCTCGAAGAACTGCTTGGTGCGAATGTCGGTCAGCATCTGCAGGACGCCCTCGGCCATTTCGACGCCGCTGGCGCCGGAAATCTGAATGCCGGGGGTGACGCTGGCGACGACGTCGGACGAGACGCCGGCGCCGGGCGTGTTGGCCTGCGGAATCGACAGGTTGCTGACAGCGGTCAGGCCGGTCGTGTGCTGCGTGAATCCGGTAGAGCGACCGAGCAGGCCGTTGACACCGGGGTAGCCGGCGCCGGCGAGCAGCTCGATTTCCTCCTTGCGGAGCACGCCGTCGGTCAGCCGCTTCTGCACCAGCGACCAGAAATAGGGCGCGTCGGCGATCATTTCGTCGGTGGTGCGGACCAGGTGCGCGATCTTGCCGATTTCCTCGGTGAATCGCTGCAGGCTGTTCTGTGACGTGGGCTTAGTCGCACCCTCTGGCACGGCCGCCGCGTTGTTCGTCCACGACGCTTCGCGGACGTACGAGACGATGGGCGAGCTGACGGGCATGTTGGCGAACAGCGACCCGATGACGGTCGGGTAGAACCGCAGCTCGACGATGCCGGGGATGAACTCGGGCTCGACGACCGCGCCGGCGGTGCCACCGAGGAAATACTGGCCGGGAGTCAGGCCAGCCGGCGGCGTGGTGCCGCTGCCGGCGACGCCCATGAGGCCGGTGACGCCCTGGGCCTTGGTGATGAGCTCGCCAACGATGTGGTCGAGCTCGCCGCCGTCGACGACCTCGCGCAGCTCACGGCCGCGGTCGACCATCTTCCAGCCGATACTCAGGTCGAAATCACCCTTGCGGCGAGCAATCGCGCCGCCGCGGCCGGTGGCGTCCTGCACGTTGTGGTACGTGGTCAGGGCCTTGGTGATGGTGTCGATGCGGTGCTGGCGCACCAGGGCGCCGAGGCTGGCGCCGTCGCCGCCCTGCACGCCCAGCGGCATACCGTCGCCAGGCTCGATAGAGGCGCCACGCCAGGCCAGGGCGCGCTCGAGGTTTTTCGACTGCAGCGCGATGCGCTTGTTCTGTTCCTCGGCGTTGTCCATGTACTGCGAGTACTCGGCGTCGGTGATTTCACCCTTACGCCACAACGCGCTCTTGGCCTTGACTTCCTCGTTGAGGGTCAGGGCCTCTTTGGTGAGGTCTTCCTTGTCGACAAGGGTTGCACCCATGATTGCCAGCTCCTATGTGCCTGTGGCGGCGAGCTGGCTTATGCGTAGGGGCGCCTAGCCGGCCGCGATATTTTCCAGATCGAATGCGAGCGCGCGTGTGCGTAGCTCGAGGTTCTGCGATCCAGCGGCCTCGGCGGTGTCGGCGGCGTCTGCACCAGCGGCCTTATCGGCGGGTGATGCGTCGGCGGGCGACGTACCTACGGCGGGCGATCCCTCAGACGACGACAGGTTAGCACCTGTGGGGTCAATGTCGAGGTGCTTGCATGCCGCTTCGCGTGTCATCCCGCCGGCCACGAGTATCTCGACGGCGCGCTCGAGCGGGCCGCCGACGGGCACTGTGATGGCCTTGGTCTGCGCGACGCTGCCGGCGTCCTGGTCATGCTCGAGCACGGCTGTCTGCAGCGTGACGGGCCGCGGCTGCGCCTCGACCGTGGTGACGGTGCCGTCATCGGTGAACCCGCGGGCCAGCGTCTGCCTGCCGTCGAGGCCGCCGTGCTCATACACGACGGTGCCCTTGTTGGGGGTCTCGAGGAACGTGGCACGAATGAAGGGGTACTCGTTGGGGTGCGCGGCCCGCACGGCCTGGCGCACGCGGTCGGTGAGCTCGTCGACGCTGCCCTTGATGGCCTTGCTGACGACGACCATGCTGATGCTCTTGCTGGTGGTCACGATGGCGTCCTCGTCGTTTTCCTCGTCCTCGGTGTCGACGGCGCCGCACATCGCGCCGAGCTTGCCGGCAATGTCGTGGATTTCCTGCGCCATCGTGAGTTTCGCGGCGTCGTCGGGCTCGGCCAGCGATTTCGACGCCAGGATGACGGCCTTGGTGTTGGCCGGGATGGGCGTGACGGTGCCGTTGAGCAGCTCGCGCTGCACGATGGTGCGGCCGTCCTTGAGCTTGAGGGTGCGCTGCAGGTAGGTGGCGCTGGCGCCGCGCACATGCTTGCCGACCATCAGCTTGCGGGTCTCTTGGCCGTGCTGCGTGGTGGCGAACGTGCAGGGCACCTCGATGCTGCCGTCGGCCAGCAGCTTGGGCACGCCGCCGCCGATGGTTTTCTCGGTGGTCATCGCGTGGTCGGTGTCGATGCTGATGTAGTCGGGCAGCGGCAATTTCCACTCGTGGCTCTTGAGCTCGTCGCCCTCGCGGTCCTTGTCGGGTGTGGCCAGGCGCAGCGTGAACTCGCCGTTAGGGTCGCTGGCCTTGGCGTCGGGCACGGCCTCGACGGTGGCGGTGACGTTGCCGCCCTTGGTGACGAGCTTGGTGTCCAGTACCTCGGCGATATCGAGCGCGGTCACGCTGCCTCCTGTTTCTCTACGATGTGGGCCACGGCCTCGGCCAGGGCCTCGACGAGCTCGGGGTGGTAAACGTCGTCCTTGATGGCCTTGAATATCGGCTCGGCCGCCGCGCGCAGACTCTTGCCGCGTCCGATTTCGGCGCCCAGGTCGCGGGCATATTTCTGTGCCTGCTCAGACAGCGATGCGCGGCGCAGCCGGCCGCCGTTGCCCTGGCCGGGCTGCACGGCGGGCTTGGTGCTGCCGGCGGCGACCTGCGTGGGCGGCTTGGGCAGGCCGTCGGCGGGCTGCGGCTGGTGGGCTT
>JAOTRH010193014.1:0-11545 GCA_034768845.1 Heliamphora exappendiculata
ATCTACACATGCTGTTCTACAACAATGGAACATAAACCATTCATCGAGGATATACATATAATGAAAAGAAACATGTTGAATATATATATCTCATAATAATAAACGAACCTGGGTCTCACAATTCTGTTATCTACTAAACCTCAACAAAGGTTACCTCCTCAATTTGATAACATACAAGGGTTACCTCCCCAATTTGATAACATACTTAGCAAATTCTATGTCCAGGACGACCATGGATGCCAGTTGTTATTGTTTGGAAATTTTTATTTGGGAATACCTTGGGTGCGTCCCCAGTGAATGAAATTGGATTTTGATGGAATTTATGTTAATGATATTGTTGGGCACCATGGGTTCGTCATTGGCATGTTATTACTGGTAATTTGGACTTTGGAGATAACACAGGTGCGATGGCATCATGCTTTTTAAGGTGGGAGCATCTGGACATAGCCCAAGTTGGCCCCCGACCCCATGCTGTTGCCAATTTAGCAGTAAAACAGTTGTGGCATGTAACCGGGCGATGGATTTACTGTTCGCAACGAGTAGTGATGGATTTAGTGTGAAATTTATCCATAAAGTCTGTTCTTTGAATTCCCGGGGAGGAGTTCACATGATTAATTGTACACTTGGAAGTTAGGCTGTGGGCACATACATCTCATGCATTGCATTGCACTCTTTGTATATTAATTCTGTACTTAGTTATTCTAAAAAAAATGTTATGCTTAAATCTTTGTAACTGTGGGTTTTGGTGGATTACTTGTGGGTTTACTGGGTAAGATTTAGAGTTTACTTCTAAGCTTTGGCCTATGGCGTTTACTCCACAAGTGAAAAGCAAGAATTACAGGAAGGGGAGTATCACGAAGAGCCTGAGTATCTAGAAGATGAAGGGTACAATGAGCCACAGGAATTCGACATTGCTCCTGGGAGCAGTAGACTATAATTTTTCGTTTTTCTTTTATCTTAAGTTGTTAATTCAAGATATTTTGCTTCAATTCTGATGGATGAATGTAAAATGTATGCTCGTTCTAATGTTTTGCCGAACATTAAGCTTTAATTATGCAATTAAATACTTTGCTTATGTATAAACGAATCGGTATAATAACCCTAACTTTATAGATATATATGTGTTTAACGTTTTCAAAAATTGGGGCATTACAAAACAAATCTTAAAGTCACTATTGTAGATATGTGAGTAACAGAGCTCTCTGTCACATATTTTTATATGACCAGAAACCCATATTGTTAGTGATTTTGTAACGACCCGATACGTATTTATTTTTATGATTTTATGTCTTTGGTTAAGTGAGAAGAGAAGAACTAAAATTGGGCGTGGGTGCCATAAAATTTAGCTCGTAACGGTTGACTTAACGATATGTGAAAGTGAAATTGAGATACTTAGTGGTGAATGATATTGTTATGGCTATGTTAATGGATAATTCAAAATAATAAAATATGAGCAAAGTTGGAGGTTTGAGTCGAATTTTAACAAATTCGCAGAATTCTGCTTCAAGGGTCACCGCTCGAGCGGTGGGGGTCCGCTCAAGCAGACTATCGGGAAAGGGTTAGAACATCCCTGAACCGTGGAGATGTTTTGAGGGTTTGTGTATATATGTATATTCAAACCTACGCTAAACCCACGTGAGACCCATTCTCCTAACTATTTTCTCCTTCTCCTCTTCTCTTCTTCTTCCACCCTAGAGAGAGAGAGTGTGAGGGAAAACCCAAACCCCACGTGAAAACCCTAACCCTCCACCATGGAAATGGATGATTGAGGCTTGATGGAGAGAGATCAAGGGTGAAGAGCAAGCTTTGGAGCAAGGAGATGGGAGATGGGAGATGGAGCATCAAGGAGCCAAGATCGCTCAAGATCCAAACCCTAGGTAGGAGAAGTTGGAGGAATCTCAAGCTTTAAGCAAATCCGAGGTAGGATCTAGATTCTCTCATATGTGTGAGTTGATTTGAGTTGATATTTTGATTATGTGAGTAAAATGAAATAGATTTCATGCATGAGTTGAAGGATTGATAGGTTTATGTGTGAGATGAGTTAGGTTTCCATGAGAATTGGGGTTTAGAGAAATAATAATCCATGATTTTTGGAAATTGATTGTATAAAAAGAGTTTATGATGCTTGGAAACCAACATTAATGGGTAAAAACAGGGATTTGAAGCATATTCATAAGTGTTTATGTGATTTGGGGCCTGAAAACTCAAAACAGGGGCAAATCTGGGGTTTTCTCGGCCGACAGCGTGCTCGAGCGGAGCCCTGTCTGCTCGAGTGCTCAACTGGCAGAGAGTTGGGCGCTCGAGCGCCCGACGTCCGCTCGAGCAGACTGACTGTGTAGGGCCAACTTTGTTCGATCATATCTCCCTCATCCGGACTCCGAATTGGCTCATTCTTGTACTCAAATCGAAGCCTCATAAGTCCTCTTTCCAACAAGACTACTGTCACAAAAATTTTCATTTTGTAAAAAATTTTATGATCAAAATAGTGAGGGTATGTCAAATTTTCTTAATTATTTTTCACCTGATTTTGGCCAAATGCTTTGAAAAAGTATATTTTTATCAATATTGACCCTTTTTATCAAATTTCTTACCCCTTGGGCTATGGATTTACCTACCTTACTACACTTGGGTTGGGATGCTAGTATTATACCGATTGGAGGTATTGCGAAAAAATGAGTTTTTGACCTGTAACCGAGGTTTTAAGAACGAGTATGAATATGGATAATTATGGGCTATGCCATGATATAGTTATCATTAAAATTTTGAGTTTTAGAAAGGAAACATTGAGTTTAACTTGTTTATATACGTATATGCATATGATGGGTGCATTCCATTTGTTTCAAATGACATGGTCATGTGTGAGTTAATTACGTGTTGCATTTCATGAAGTTGATAAACGGAATGTGATTTATGAGAAATTATGTGCTGAAATTTATGATGGCATTTGAAATGAAGGAATGATATAATGCTAAAATAAGACTTGATTGGAAATGAAATGGGAAGTGGAAATGTAAAAATTAAAAAGAGGTATTATGAGAAAATATTTGGGGAGAGGAACCAGTTGTGGGTTAGACTCTCGGATTTTGTAAAAAATGAACAAATAATAAACCGTATGGATTAATGTGGATTAAGTTGGCCTGGCGGGTCCGCGGTGAAAGACCAAAAACTTGTCCTAGATGGGGACCACGTGCCCACGGGTTAGCCCCTGAAACGTGGTGTTGTATCGTGGTGAGTTATAGAGCTATCTATTAACCAATGGCTTCACGTAGCCTATTAGGATAATAGGGAGGGGTTTCTATAAGCTGCACCCGATCTTAGTTCATTAATTGTGATAAATTAATTGTGATACAGTTTTTGAGATAAACCAGATAATGTAAGTGTGACACGATTTTTTGTGAAAAATTGGATAATAAAATGGCAATATGGATAATATAGAAGGACAAATATGAACAAATCGGCGTGCGTGGGTGTGTGCGTGCGAGGAAATAACTAATTAGTGAAAATTTTTATTTTACTTCGGTTGCACCCATTACACCTCACAAATCATGCATTACATCTGAGTTAATCTATATCCTACAAGCTTCGGCTCATGTATGTTTACCAAAACATTTCAGGTCTTGAGGACTAGGGGTGATACCAAGGCAAGGAATGCACTTTGTGAGAAGGCTTGAAGAAAGATTTTGTGTTCTATATTACGTTTGTATATAAGCATAAATGAATTTCTGTAATGATATTGCCGTTGTAATGGATACTTGGAAACTCAAAGCATGTGATTGTAATTACTTATTGAAAACTTTTATTCTCTATCAAATATATTATAGGTTCAAATCATTAATAAAACAAATGTATGGTTGGGTAAGTTATTATACGAATTGGTTTTGGAATTGGTTTACGGGTCCCTCGGGGTTCGAGGCATGACAGAATGGTATCAGAGCTCTAGGTTCGAATACCTAGGAGTTGTGGGGAGTAACCATGACCACAGTATGTGACCTGTTTGACTAGATTAGGCACCACTACACAGCATGAGTTGTGTGCTTGCATGGGTTTGCGGTTGAATTGTGTTGCGCATGTTACGCGTTTATATGACCATAGAGGGTTTAGTCTTGGGGTGATGTGGCTTGCCATACAGAGTCCGATCAACTATTTTGGGGTTCAAAATAGAAAAGAGTTTGGCCGACGTTCTTTCTATGAGAAATCTGAATTAGTTACTCAGATTATCGCGTTGCTCTAGGGCTTTCCCTCGGTATGTGAATATGTGTTCATGTGATGTGACTAGGTGTTGGATAGTCTGTAGCTTGGTATTAAGAGGTTAAGTTGAGTTTAATTTAGTGGGGTGTTGTGATGCTCTTGTTATAGAAGTTATGCCCGTGGGCCTCTCAAGAACCCTGTGAACTTTACCTTGAAGCCACATCGATCATAGTCAAACAGCTGCCGTTAACCATGATCACGGTACCCCAAACCATCCGCTACAATAAGCTCTCAGCTTTCAGACCTCATTCGCACACGATACGAACACTACCAATCTGTATACCTTATACAACACATTCCATACCATAGGATTACAAGCTCATCGCTAATCATGCACGGAGACATTTATCAACATTCCCATAGCGCCAAAACCTCACTCCAGAAGGTTGCGCTTACTCATCTAACTCCCGCTAGGCAAATCACAACCACACCACGGCTTCGAGTCCACTACCCACACAACTATCATAGAAAGCGCATGGCATAATACAAAGGGAATCAAATCCTGAGTTCTTCTATCCAGAGTTATCAAGAACTTCCTTAACCATACAGACACCTTCTGCACTTTCGCACTTCCACTTTCAAAGCACACATCGATCACAGGCATCATAACCCACGATTTCTCATCTTACCCGCATTTTACCAAGACACTTGATTCACTCAAGGCCAATTTACAAAAATCATACCCATTAATTCGTACAATTTCACTTACGCATCCATTATTCCCATCCAAATACTTATTCCTCCCGCGCACTCACACTAAGTTGATTCGCAACTCCACCAGAGACACTAGAATTATATCACCCTTCAACTTCTTGTCCACGCATTCCCATGAAAAAATTCCTTCTCATGCTTGTAGTTTATGGGCTTGTACTGCACATCGAACATTTTTCCAAAATGATCCCAAGTGATTCTCTGGGGTACGGGGGGTTCAACTCCTGGCACTAGCACTTTCAAGAACTGTTCCATGGCTTCCCACCAGTGGTATGTTTTTCTCCTAAACATAAAAACTACGAGGTCAAACCTATTATCCGCATCTACCCCCAACCTATCCAAAATACGCACAGCATCTTTTCAATCACTTTTCTACTTTTGCAAGTCTAAGGGTTCCTATGAACTTTTTTGCACCCAGATTCTTAAATTGTCTGATTAAGGGGTTACTGTTCCTCTCAGTTCGCATCGCGATCCAACTCGCGTTCTGTTATGTCAATCTTATGATCACCTCCAACATCATAGCGATTAGATTAGGTTCCACCGGTCCCACTCGCGGAGATTCTTCTTGTCGTGCCTCATTATACTGGTTTGGGTTGATTGATGCTCCGTCCGTGTCCCTCCATGCTCCTTCCAATCGTAGAAAAACTATAACTTAGGGCTCGACACAAGAGCCCAACTTATAGACATAAGGATAAGAATAAACTGTCTACAATAGGTTTTAATGACACAAGGTTTGTCCCCCTTAATCTGATAACCCACTTAAACTTTGCAAAAAGAAATCAACACAAGGCCCCTTCCAAGTTATCTCCCCAATCTGATAACTTGCTAAGACTTCGTAAACTGACAGCAACACAAGACCCTTCCCGAGTTATCTCCAATTAGGACCCTGCGTCTGCAAAATGCATTTCCCAAATGGACCTCAATGCTAGTCAGTCAGATGCCCAAAGGCAAAGGTATGACAACCCTAAGCCTAAAACACACTTCTCAACAGACCACGAGATGACACACTTAACCTACGGTCCACCACAGACCATGCTCTAACAAGCCTATAGAACCTATAATCTAGAGCTCTAATACCAAAAATGTATCACCCCGCTCCCGCAAGGCACCAATCCTACACAAAGGGATAACATCCCGCTGTAGACCGGCAGCCCAACAGATAGACAAGGAGTAAACTTAAACAACCACAAATATCTTACTATCAAAAGAGGTAAACAAGAGTCACTAGGGATTCACCATCCCAAGGCATACAATACTTCTAAAAGATCAAAAACCTTCAAATCTTATACATGAAGCTTTGCCAACACTAAAACTAAACAAAAGAAAGACTGCCCAAAATGATTTCCAACACCAGAACCAAAACTACTCGTTGACGCCTGTGGTGGACCAACTCTTAGCCGTTCCTGGTATCTGCAACCACAGAGGTTATATGAGAGCGCACTTAGCATTATCATGAACAGAAAAGACAGTTACTTAGGTAAGGATAATTGAAAACTCTATCTAAAAATTGTTGATCACATTTTTCACGAAAATATAGAAACTGATGCATTTACATGAACATGAAAATATCACAGATTATACAGAATCTTCTCAGTAGTTCAAACAGAAATATGTCCTAGCTCAACCTCCATAAATTTAAAATACATGACCACTTTCTCAAATCTAGGCTCAAACCCCAATAGTGCCCAAGTAGTCGTCAACCTCACGATCGGGAGTTTCGACGGTATCGTAACCTCAATTCTCAATGCACGGATAGTAGCGTGATGAAATGAGGACCACTCTCCACCAAGCACGAGTGGTATGTGCTATCCGGGACTTAGCCCGCAACGCCTTTAAGGAAAAAATCCCCACTTAACGGGAAACCTCCCCTAAAGGGACAAATGAAAAATCCGTAGTTGGGAAACTTTCCTCATAACGGGATATAAAGGGCCAGAAACCCTTGTATCTTGGCACTTTGGAACAACCTCACAACATTAACCATACTTTCATAATAACATCATGCTAGCTCAAAGTAGCATAGATAGCACACTTGAATTAAAGATGTCATGGCATTTGAAAACAACAGGTTCATACAATCATCAAAACTGGCCATAGTTCAAAACATGCGCTTCAAAGAATTTTCTTTCATCATTTAGATAACTTAAGTTCAAGACAATGGCTAAGCACTCTCACCTTGTATAATATGCGTATGAACTTAGCCTCCCCCTTGCAAGCTAAGCAAGACCCCAGGCTCTACAACCTTCGAGCTTAACAAGCCAAAACACAACTCGACCGTTAATCACAGTATCCTCCCCCTAATGGGTGAAACAAAAATGATTCTAACTGTGGAATGTTTTCTTGGTTTTTGGGACTATGATTACTTTCTTTTTAAGTTTAAAGGGTACTACGCGCTTACCCAATCTTTCACTTGTTTAAGGATTTTATTTAACCATTTGTTATTCTCTTCCAAATCGTTAAATTTCAAAGTACCGCAGCATCTTGAGGTACTTAGACATGGAATCGAATTATGATTTTTAAACACCATTTAGATAAAAATATTTTCTACAACTCCCATGTTTAACACCAAGACCAAAACCTAAAGCAAAAAGGTGAACATTTCATCCTAACCAAAAACGGTTCAGCATTTTCTCCAGATTTTACCCAAAATTATGCTTCTGTTGCTCTCGATTTTTGGGTATCAAATTAAGTCCAAATGAGCCCTTTTTTTAGTATGTTCTATTTCAACAAGTCCCCTACAAGTTTCATGTTTAGAACTATGGGTAGTAGTTTGAAACAAATTAGACGTTTTGGCCATTTTAAAAAGTAGGTTCTGTCAGCCGCCAAAACTAAGCAGAGCCGATTTTGGACAGAGGGTTTGAAACGGTTTTGGGATATCATACAGAGGCTTTAAGATCTGATTTTTGGGAAGAAAGTACTTCAATATGTTATCTAAAGTGTTCATGTATACCACTTTTGGAACAGGTCATTCAAAATTGGGGTTTTGGGCTACAAAAAAATATGTGAAAGAAGTGTCCATTGAGGGCGGAAACTCAATAGAGAATTTGAAAGGAGTTTTGACCTACCAAAACTCAACAGTTTGTGCTTGTTTTCGGTGGGTAGACAGATATACATGTTATCTACAACTTTTATGTTTTGACCAAAACTCGGATCTCATTTTAAGCTCGCTCTTTTAGGTCTGAACTGTTGATTGGTCTGAAACTGACACACTTTGGTAGAATTGCAATATCTCGAGTGCTACTTACTCAAATGAGTTCAAACAAATTTTGGATGAAAGATAACACAAAAATATAACTCTGGACATAAAAATAATGCTTAGATCAATTTTTTACATTGAGTTATGATCTTTCAAATCTCAGGGCAGAAAGGTTGAAAGACTCCAATTGCAAGCCATGTTTAGATCTAGTCTCCTAGCATCATGTGCGTTAATGGTTGGTCCATTTCCTTTACGTCCATATTTTGTACACTCAAATATGACAATTCTAGAACCTTTTCATGCCATGGATCCAATAGAAAATGTCATGAAAACTTCAAGACATAGCAGCTACACCAAAACAGTCCTAAAATCTCACCATGACGCCTTTTCGATTCATATTCGATTCTTGATCTTTAATTGGTGTTTTCAAATGATGAAAGAGATGTTTGATAGGTGTAAAATCAGATGTGTTAGATTCTTTCTTACCTTATGTAGATCACTCTTTAATGATTTGGATCAAGGACTTAGCTTTAGCATCCATGGATTCCACCAAAATTTCTTGGTTCTTCTTCCTTCTTCTTTCTTTCTCTCTTTCTTCCTCCCTCTCTATATCAACAAAATTCCAAGGGAAGAATAAAGTGTTTGGGTACTTTTTATAAGAAAAATTCAAGTAGGAAGCTTCTTAGGAAGTTTCCTTAACCATGGGTTAACTAAGCTTAGTTATTTTAAACTTAACTTGAGTTTGATGAAACTTGGTCACCAAGTTTGGCACACTTTTCCTAGGTTTAGCCACTTGAGTGTATATATATATATAATTTTATTTATTTAATTCTAGGAAAAAATTTGGGTATTTTTCACATAGGTTTGTTTTCTTGACTTTTCGAGCGTAACTCTCATCTTAAACGACTTGAACTTAAAATTTTGAATTCTTATCCTCAACATTAGGGTTTTAGTATATGATTGTGTGGTTCCCACTCTATCCCGGGTCTCGGGCTCGAAAAGCTTAAACGGTCGGGCCGGTTCTTCTTACCGAACTTAGGTTCGAGATTTCGTTTCTTTTGATATGTTCTTTCTTTTTTATTCGTATCTTGAGTTTGAGTTATTACAACTTGGGTCACGCGACGAGGACGTCGCTTATTTGAGTAGGGGATAGTATGATACCCCATCTGACATCGATGGGAAATAAAAATTTAATCTGGTATAAAATGAAACTTTTGGACTACTACTAATAACTTGTGCTTAAATATTTTGGGCCGCGTTGTAAGGCTCTTTATTTAAGTTGTTGGATAAGTGGTTTGGTTAGGTGTTTACATGACTCTTTTTCGTACGCAGCATGATGGTAAGCCTCGTTACCACCCCTCACTATGCCTCCCGTTTCTCATCCATCATTCGTTGAGCCAAAGACTCTAGGCTTCCGATTCAGCTCCTGTAAATCCCAGGGGTTCATGGCTCCACGTTCTTCAATAGATCGAAGATGTAGAGATCACATGTACTGTTCAATCCAATCTCATCAAGCAAGTTTACACCTTCAATTCCCTCAACAAAGTCTCTGGACCATGGTAGCAGCCTCCGCCCCGACGTTAGAGTCAGAGATGAATTCAATGAATTATAAGGCAGCAACCTCCTCTTTAACGTCAGAGTTAGAGAAGAATTCAACGAATTGTCTTACGGCGGTGTAAGTGGGCTCCGACCTCCAGAGTTGGAGGCCTATCACGTGAGGTAGGTTGGGTTAGTTGGTATTGGGGATGTAGTAGCTGACAACGAAGGAGGATGCACAGAAAAAATGATATGCGAAGGAGTATTTTAATGTGCGAGTGACACGTGTACTAGAAAATTAGTTTGGTCATTTAATTCGGTTGTTTTGTTCGAATCGTGTAGCCCGGCTCTTTTCCAAACACTTTGGCCTAGTGTAAAAATTGTTATAGTGCATATCTCTTGCCACCAAGGCTAAAAGTTCTTGTTAGACCAAATAAGTCCATGTGCAATAATTATAAGGGCCTAGAACTTGAAATCACCATTTTGGATTGAAAAGAACTTCTAACTTGTGTAGACACCCCAATTTGACCCCGCCTAATCTTAGGCGAATTCGATGATGAAAACAGGTGGAACAGTGCCTTGGTACAATCCTCGAAAAGTGATCCAAGCTCGGTATTTGAACTCGAAACCTTCCAACCAATGAAATTTTGACGAACCATCGAAACTTGCTACCCAAGTAAGGCGACCGCCAACTTTCTTCATGGCGACCGCCATAGAACTTTGTGAAAACCCTAGCTAAAAGTGGCGACCGCCAACTCCTATCATGGCAACCGCCAACTACCATCATGGCGACCACCATAGAACTTTGTGGGACCTTTCAAAAACATGGCGACTGCCAACTCCAAATGGCCTGACATGTCCCCAAAACGTGACAGCACCTCATTGGCTGAAGATCTCTATAAATACCGTACCTCTGGTACGTTTTCGAGGATAGAATTAGAGTGTGAGGTTTTGAGAGTGAAATTCTGCCGAGTTGCCGAGCAATTCCGAGCCCCGACGCCGGAGTCCTACCGAAATACTGAGTCCCGAACCTCCAATACCTACATTTGAAGCCTTAGCTTGGAATCACCATCCGAGGATCAACCCATTGAAGCACATTCCCAATTTGAGGATTTCCCAGAAATCTAGGTACTTCGTTTGGATCCCCGATCCTTCTAACTCCACCTTCTCTCTCTTGGAGTGATCGGGTTAAATTTATTTTCAATTCGTGTATTTTTTTCATTTGAATAGTTAACCTTGCTTCTTGGTTATTTCCTTTCATCTAATTTAATCTTTTTTTTATTAATATCTTTGCTTACAATTCACACTCAAGCACATTGTCATTTTATTTATTTATTTATACATTAATTAGTGTTAACATATTTTGACAATTATAATTTAATAATGTTGTTAATTGCTATAATAATGCACTTACATTTATGTGAATGTAATAATTAATACTACATTTTACATTTAAGTTAAATAGTTATTTTTAATTTCTTTTATCTTTCTAGTATTAGTTTATTTTAACTTCCTTTTCTTTTCTAGTAATATTAATTTGATGTCCTTTTCTTTTAAGCATTAGTTGAATTTTTTTTTTTAGCATTTAAAGTTCATTTTCTTTTCTTGCAATGTTAGCTTTAATTTCCTTTCAATGCACCATTTTTATTTTCTTTTCTCTTCTTATAATATTAGTTTAGTACTCTTTTAATAACTTTATTTTTCTCTCCTTTTTCTTTCCTTTTAATGAAAGTGTAATTTTCTTTTCTAGCATTTTATTTTCTTTATTTTCATCTTAGCTCTAATTTTCTTATCATGTTTCATTTAGTACTCATTTTCTTTTAATGTTAGTATTTGTTTTAAAGCTCCATTTTTTTT